>JADRCH010007386.1:1010776-1197071 GCA_019843965.1 Rhynchomys soricoides | reverse complement strand
TCTGGAGCCTGCCTCCCGCTGGCTCCTCAGCACAAGTGGGCAGGTAGCTTTCTCTCTGCACTCTGCAGATATTTTGATGGCCAAAAGTAAGCGACTGTTTCTGTCTGTTTTCAATAATGCATGGTGCATAAAAATAAGGAGAACCATGAAAAGAGGCCCAATTAGATCACTTTTCATTCTGTATTTGTAAAAAATTATTCTAAATAATTGTTTATTTCATGCGAACTGCTACATGGTACCATTGAAAAGGGCAATTTGGGGGTGTGGTATTCATGTAAAGGTCAGAGAAAAAGCAGGCGTGAGTGGATGCAACAGAAGGAGTCATGGCTGCCAACGTGTTTGAGTCCATTGGAAAGTTCGATCTGCATTAGCACTTGCAGGAGGCGTGGTGAACTCTGCTTTATAGAATGTGGGTGCGGGGCACAGAGCTGCCATCTTTGGCTGATTCCCTGAAGTACAGGACATTGTGGTAAGGGAAGGGACTCACTTTCCCATCCCCTGGATACAGAAACCAATTATCTTTGACTGCCACTCTAGACTACAGAATCTACCAGTCATCACTGGTAGTAAAGACTTGCAGACCATCAATATCACACTATGCATCCTCTTCTTGCTAGTGGTCAGCCAGCTTCCTCATATCTACACCAGCATAGTCGAGGACTATGATGAGCTGGTGCTGCTGTCTATCACCACAGAGATCCTTAAGTCTGTGGTGGCTCGCTTTGATACTGGAGGATTGGTTACCCAGCAAGAGCTGGTCTCTAGCAGGTGAGCAATGACCACACAGAATAGGCAGCAACTTTTGATCTCATTCTGAATGTGTCCCTGACACATCTGACCTTCAGAACGGAGTTCACAGAGGCAGTAGAAGCCAAACAACTGGCTTAGCAGGAAGAGGAGAGAGCCAGATTTGTGGTGGAAAAGGATGAGCAGAAGAAGGCAGTCATCATCTCAGTTGAGGGTGATTCCAAGGCAGCTGAGCTGATTGCCAATGTGCTGGCCACAGCAGGTGATGGTCTGATTGATCTGCAAAATCTGGAAGCTGCCTAGGACAAATCAGCTCTCCTGCTCACTGAACATCACATACCTGCCAGTGGGCACTTTGTGCTCCTCCAGCTTCCCCGATGAGGCCTCCCCCTACTTTACCTTCCCAGGCTAACCACATCATAGCCTTTATCATTATGAATGATGCCTTCCTTCTCACCCATGCCAGAAATCACTGTGAAATTTAATGATTGGCTTAAAGTGAAGGGAATAAAAGTAAAATAACTTCAAAAAAAGAAAGAAAAAAATAAAAGGTAAAATTGCCAATTTCCATTTTAAAATAAAATGTTAAGATAAAGTAAGTAGATGAGGCACACATGTTCTCACTCAAAGGTTATAAACACTTAAGAGCATATTATTCCTAGAAAAAAATCACTGGAAGCTTTCAGGATTAAATTTGCATTTTTGTCTTTAACAAGAGAAAATAAAAGTATAAAGAAAGTCATAAAGAGGCTTCACAGTTACATCGGAATTCTTTGTGGGTTTGGTGAAGTAAAAAAAGCACATATTATTGCCAGCTTTATTGTTAGTTTGCTATAAATGGGATCAGCTGATATATAATGATTCTACTACTATTTAATATCCAGAAGCCACAAAAGCAAGCTTCTTGGGTAGCAAATTCTTATATGCAGTAATCATCAAGAAGATTTGATTTTCAGATCTCTTTATTTATAAATGTGATTATTATTGCATTATTAAACTTCATCAAATAATTTGTGTACATGAAGTTACTAACACATAGATATTTGATTTTTAGGTGAGTTATTATTTTCTTAAAAAGTACATTTTAATTCTATTTATATACATTTTTAGAATTTATGGATAATAGATTATCATTTATATAAAATTATGTGAGGTGGAGGTAAATGAGAGTAGATACCAAAATAGTCAGTAGTTTGGAAAGAGCTAATTTTCTCACTATGTTGAGCCTTTGGACAATGAACACATAATATATCCATCCCATTTACATGCTTACTTTTTAGTTTATTTTCTGAAATTGAGAAATAGTTGCATAAATGTTCATTTTAGTCTTTTAATATAGTCTTTCTCTATGGTTTAACTTCTAAAATAGAAGATTAAATTCTTTTAAGTTTTACATGGTGGTGATATTAATGAATTTGGCAATTTGAGACAAAAAGATCAAATTAAAACTTTCACATTTTGAATTTTACATTTCCATCTTCAGGGACTGAATATAAATTTCAAGCTTGGTTGCTTAGGAATAAAGAGCTTTAGCAAGGAGGGTAGGTTGAGCATAATAATAATTATATAGAGGTCTAGAAACAATCCTATTGAAAGAATTAAAAGTGTTCAGGAGAAAGGGAAAGCTAGGAGAAGACCAAAGACAAGGTGAAAGCTAATTCAAAGTCCTAATGAGAATCAATCTTAGAGACTGCTTTTGACTGAGTGATTCACTTTCATAAAGTCTCAATTGAAACGTCATATATTTCCCTCCTTTCCTGGTATTAATTTGTTTGCTGCTTAATTCTAACATGTTATATAATGTGTTGGTTTTTAGTTTGGTTTTGTAAGAATAATACTGAGTCCGTTTTGAAATAAAGGGTTTAAAGCTAGTAATCTCTTTCAATTTTATGTTTCAAGGACAAAATATTATGTTTCCTAACTTACCACATTTGTGCTTTGTTTTTTTTTTAATTTTGTATTGTTAGTTTTTTACACATAATGAAAGCAACGATGTGTTACTTATTCACATAACATAAAGCATAATGATAAGCTTGTTTGAGAAGCAGAAGCAGAACTTCTTATATATACAGATAATTACCTATTTTTGTTTTATAACTGTTACTACTCATTTCAGATACTCGTTCAACAAAATTAAGCCAATTGTACTTAAAATCAAGAAGTCATTAAGCATTTTTAAAAACTATCCCCAAAAGCCCACGATAATTTGAGTTTTTAAGAGATCCTTTTTTTCTATTTTATTTTCTTATTTGCATTAAGAATGAACAGACAAGAAGGTAAAATCTCCCACCAAGATGGAGAAAGATTGCTATTGTAGACCTGCTAATATTTTAATAAAGCAATGAACATTTACATGTTCTTTTGACTTTCATCATTCAACTTCTAAACTATATTGATATATATGAAGGTCTGCTACTAACCAACTTATTCACTGATAGAAGATACTAAAGATAAGTTAGTAAGAAAATGCTATTGTATTTTTATAATGATCATCTATGAGTTGATTATTCATTAGACCAATGAACATAACTTGAGAGCAAGAGTTTAAACCAAGATATTAGTAATTTCTTCCATATTGTGTACTTTTAGAAATGAATTGGTCACGTATATGGAGGCTGTGCATTGCAAAATTTTGATGGTGATATTTCACATAACATGTAATGTGAATGACATAACTAGTAATGTACCCTGTGGCTTGCAAAACTAAATAAAATAACTATCTTAAACTCTTTATGCCAAATATTATATTTGAAAATGAAGTATTTAAGCACTGATTCTTTAAAAGATGTTTATATATATATATCTTTTATTTTTTTACAATCCAGTCATTACCCCCCTACTGGTCCATCCTCCCCCAATTCCTCATCCCATTCCTCCTTCCCCCTGTCTCTAAAAGGATATCCCCAAACCCCTACCCTCTGCCAGGCCTTCCTACTCCCTGGGGCTTCAACTCTCTCAAGGTGCATCTTCTTCCATTGAGGCCAGACCAGGCAGTCGTTTGCTGTATATGTATTGGGGGCCTTGGACGAGCTTGTGTAAGCTGCCTGTCTGAGAAATCTGGGGTCCAGATTAATTGAAACTGCTGGTCTTCCTATGGGGTTGCCCTTCTCCTCAGCTTCTTCTAGCTTTTCCCTAATTCAACCACAGGGGTCCTTGATTTCAGTCCATGCATAGGGTGTGAATATCTGCATCTGTCTCTGTCAGCTCCTTGCTGGGCCTCTCAAAGGGCAGCCATGCTAGGCTCCTGTCTGTAAGCACACCATAGCATCAACAATAGTGTCGGGTCTTGGGGCCTCTCTCCTTGTGCTGGATCCCCAGTTGGGCCTATCGCTGGAACCCCTTTCCATCAGGCTCTTCTCCATTTTTGTCCCCGCAGTTATTTTAGACCTGAACAGTTCTGGTTCAGAGTTTTTGACTAAGGGACGGCAACTCCATCCCTCCATTTGATGCCCTGTCTTTCTGCTGGAGGTGGACGCTACAAGTTCTCTCTCCCCTCTGTTGGGCATTTCATCTAAGGTCTCTCCCTATGAGTCCTGTGATTCTCTCACCTCCCAGGTCTCTGGTGCATTCTAGAAGGTCAACCCCCTCTACCTCCCAACCTCGAGGTTTCATATTTCCATTCATTCTGATGGTCCTCAGGGCTTCTCTCCTTTCTTTTCCCCAAATACCTGATCATGTTCCCCTTTTCCCTTCCCCCTTCCCTTTCCCACCCAAGTCTCTCACTCCCTTTGCCTCCTGTGATTGCTTTCTTCTCCCTCCCAGGTGGGATTAAAGCATCCTCAGCTGGCTGGGCCCTTCTGCTTGTTAAACTTCTTGAGTTCTGTGGATTGTATCCTGGATATTCTGTACTTGATTGTGATAAATATCCACTTATTAGTGAGTACATGCCATGTATGTCCTTTTGTTTCTCAGTTACCTCACTCAGGATGATATTTTCTGGTTCCATCCATTTGACGTCCTTGTTCTATAACTATATCATTTCCTCCATTGTGTTCCCTCCATTCAAACCCTTTCATAAAACGTTCTCTGTAAATTCCTGTATCTTTCACTACCTTAAACTAAGCAGAATTCATTGTAATGGAACACAGAGATGCACTTTTAAGATAATGAAGGCTTTATTTTAGTATTTTGTTGAGTAAAATGTAAATATGCTTATGGCATATAATGTGATAAATGAAGTTACTAATATGGATTTCATCAGGTTGTCTGAGAATAAAGTACAAGTTATTTACATTATTTAGGACATGCTGGATGTCTGAAGGTATCTATTCTTTAATGGCAGAGCACAAGGTATATCCAATTTCATTTCATAATGTCCCCAATTACATATATTATTCAAACATTTACATATAATTTAATAAAAGACACTGACAGCATAAATATTCACATGACCTCTTCTCTGAAGAACCTTACCATTTACAGTTTGAAGAGAAAAATATGAGAGAGGAGATATATTCTTGAACACAAAAGGTATCAAAACATTAATTGTAACAGAAATATTTTAAATTAAGCTCTTAAATCAACTGTGAACCACTAAAGACAAGCTTTGTAGGTAGTTAAATTAACTGAGCTATCAGTTTTAGCACACTTTATTGTTGATTATAGAATAAATGTAAAGTACTAGTGACAAGATATAGAAGCATCATTCATGAAATCTTCAAGATATTAAAATTATGAACATGAGAAATAGGAGTTATGAAGAAATCCTTCCCAGAGACCATATAAAGTTGACTTCTTTACAGAGTTGCTGACCTAGGGCAGTCCAAATGAGAATGGAAGGAAAATGGCAGGGAGAAAAAAGAGGGAGGGTGCACAAACACTCTGGAACAGTCAAAGCACATCATAATTAACTGATGAATATAACAAATAAGCCAAATCATAACGTCAAAGATATCTAAAGTTAATTTCTAATAAGAAAGACAAGGCTAACTAACTTGGGGTTGCAAAGCTCAGAAATCCATATGAATATATTTTAATGGGATTTTATATTTTCAATTTAGTTTGGAGAATTTTAGTTAATTTATATTTTTCAATCAGTTTCCCATGATTCATACACCCTTTTAAAAAAATGCTATTAGCCTGGTTTTAAAAAAAAATTGTTGTACTTAATAAATATCAAAATAGTGGCATTTGTTTTAAATTAAACAGAATGCTTCACGCATTTTGTTAAGAGTTAATTTTTATACCTATAGCTTGGTCTGTATCATTAGGAAGCTCATGGAATTAATCAAACTCATCGACTATATTTTTATTTAGTATTTTTACATGAAATTGACTTAGTTCTATGTCATGCATTTGATTAACATTGACACTAGTTTAACTAAATAAGTTAAGAGTTATCTTTAATTTCTGAAAATTGTCCAAGTGTCTGCTGGTAAAATTATAAAAGCTCGAGGCTTTGATTATTTCATCTTCTTCACTTCTATCTGTAACTCTGATGGCATAATAAAAATGTTCACCTTTCAAGATGATGAAATATCAGTTTTCCTTTTTAATATCGAATTTCTGATAATTCAAAAAACATGTTAGCTGTAGATAATTATGATGAAGTGTAATGAAAACAAACATGAATTTAAAGGCAAATACAACATGAAATTTTGCTTCAAATAAGTGAAATAGTTTATTTTGAAAGTACAGTTGGACAAATAATATAATTTGGAAAGGAAAAAGTAAGATCTCGTTTTCATAGTATGCACTATAGTTAACTTCAGGCAAATTAAATATATAACAATAATAACAAATCTATGAACAGAATGAAGAAACATTATGTGAATTTTTATGTGTCAGTATAAAATTATTTGTTTTTTAACATTTATATAAGAAATATATGCTGTAAGAAAGCAAATGCACATAATTATATTATACTCATTAGTAGATGATTTAAATATTTATATGACTAACATTAAAGCCAAATATTTTAACATGCCATAGTATAAATCTAATTTTCCTGTCATTTATATGTCATGTTTAACTGATATATTTTTCATTTAAACAATTTGAAATATAGCTTCTTTTTCTGTCTTTGACTGCCTTTTGTAGAAATTCCCACAGCTGCCAGTCCAAATTTCTCACCCAGACTCAGGGACTCTAATCACCTATCCAACAGGGTATTCAGGCTGCCAAGTTGGCATCAAGTATCTTATTAGTTTCAAGAAGACTTGAGACAGAAACTGTCAACACTTCCTCTTTGGCATCTATGTGACTGTGAAGATTGATCACATTTTAGTCAAAAGTATCTTGTCTACTTATAGTTGAAGAAAAGCATGTTCTGCTAAATAATATTTCTATTTTACAATGTTCACAAATATAAAATGCTCAGTTACTTGTGTTACTCTTTCTGTGGTAACTTAGAGTAGGGATTCTGCAGCAACTGAAGATGAGGGGAAAAATGTAGATTTTTCTGAGATGATTGAAAAGAATAAAGAATACACAACCAATAAAATTTGAAACCACACAAGCAAAGTAAGCACCATCATCATTTGTGTCAATTGTTAAACAAATATCAATAAGTCACAATTTTCTATTTTAAGTAAGAAAGCTATGAAAAACAAATTTGTCTCAATTTTTGTTGTCATATACATCTTATATACTGCTTGAAAATATTTTCAAAATTGATATGTCCTTTTAATCAAATTTGAGAGTATTAAATTTAGAGCCTTTGTAGGATGATAAAACAAAATTAGTTTATTATTACTTTTGAGTAAGCATTTGTAATTACCAGTAAAATACTGATTTTTCTCATCTACTTCAATATTGATTAAAGGGTAGTACGTAAGTGACAGTGGATCAAATATTATTGCACAAAAATACCAATTTTCTACAATTTATTAAAAGTATCCTTTGGTAAATGGCTCTGAGATCACATAACACTGAAAAAATAACAGTTAATGCAGTTATATTTAATCTAATCTTGAAAGAATTAGAACCTTAAACTTTCAAATTCTCCATCCCGAGGCTTCTAGAAATATTCATAAAATTCATCTTATCGTATAAGTATTTGAATGCAAAATTCCTTCTGTACATTATATCTATAATTATTTTTTCAGACACTCATATGAAATAGAATTTTAAAACTGCTACTGTAGAACATTGAACATGAGGTAAAAAATCTCTTAATTGTGTAACAAGGGCTGCTGCTTCCACAAATAGTGATAACCATTATTTACGGACATTTTGTTGAAGATAAAGAGTTGAATGAGTCTGTAAGTATTTTTCTGCTCTGCATCAGCTATATATTATGGATTAACGTTGATATTTCATATATAATTATATAAAAATATAATCAGTTAAAGCATTTTCTTCTTGGGCTACAATGGTATTTTGCATTTGTTATTTCGGTGAAAATCTGGAGCCTAACATGGAGATAGAGGTTTGCAGTCCCAACTGCTTGTGGAAAGTTCAAGACAAGCACAGGCCCAAAGCTTCTCTGGCTAAGGAGCAAGTTGACAACTAGCCTGCAAATGTTAGTGGCACATTATTTCAACAACAGCAACCACAACAATAAATTACAATTAAATTAAAATTATGTAAATTTACCACTTTATAAAATTTATTGTGGGCAAAATCCATCCATATCTAATGACTTTTCACTGATTAAATGAATTCTAATTTCTTATGAGATTCTCTTACAGGAGTCTCATTGTACTAAAAAAGAATTTTAATCTGAATCATCTAGTGTTTCCATTGTCTGTGTGCTCCAAATGAATAATGATTCATATTGTACTGATAGGGTGTTTCTGTGATTACCACATTAGAAAATGCAAACATTAACTATAAGATAATTTATCTTGAGGACTTGTGAGCTAAAGAGCAGAATCTTTCATGTTTCAGTGTTCATAATTTTGTACATTGTTGTATTCCACTGATCTCTCCTCAGATATCTAGGCAAATACATATATCAAGCAAGCATAAATACATACAACATTATTTTAACGTTGATACTATTTCCATGACTCAACATACTCTCATCAGTGATGTCCAGGGAAATTTCAAAAATATATTGTTGAGGCATTTTCAGAGTCTAATTGACTTATCTAATATAACAAAACCTTTGGTTATTATGTTAGTACAAGTTTAATTATATTGAAATAAGCATTTAATTCAAAGTACAAGTACATATTTTCAGATAAACTTCTCTTGTGCTATTGTATTTCTTCCAATTTTTTTTTTTTAGTAGAATCCTAAGTCTTATAATATTCTTTGGCAATATATAGTTTCTATTTTCATTTGTTGAAAGTGGAATAAATAATGTGACTACACTGGTGGTTATATGCAGAATCTGATATGTGTTATTTGTTCCCATCTTTAAGAGTTGACTCATCCACAGTAATGTAGCAATAATTTGTTTCAGTGACTCACTTTAATTCACGCTTTTCAAAATTTTCATTTCAGTTTCAATATAAACAACTTTTTATTTGCAGTCAGAGTTTGCTCATTTTGCATAATTTGCAATTGTGTAGTTATATTACATAATGTGTTAAGCATAGTTTTTAGGAAAAAGCACAGCAGACTGATTAACAAGTAGACAATGGTCAAGGAAGAATGCAGAATGTTGAGCGAGTAGATGTGTTTTATTATACAATGCTTACTATCTTAAAAAAATCCAGTTGCCAAAACTGTCTAGTAAGTGATCCACTGGAAATCATCCTCTGGTGTGTTTCCTCAGTCAACTTCTTAGAGAATCTCATTCTAAAATCAGTCAACAGCACCTATTAAACACTGCATTCCACTTGAATAAATTGTTTCCTTTTTCTGCACAAACTGGAATAATCCTAGAAATCTCGAAAAGAAATCTTACCTCCTATTTTGTCTGGAAGGTAAAAATATTCTGCATGGCTCAAGCAACAGAGACAGAGAAAGTCACTTCAGCATTGCTTCATTTTTATCCTCTAGCTTTTGTATAGTAAAATTTATTCAAAATTATTTCAGAGGCTGACAGTTAGAAATACTTAGAGAAAACACCCTATAAGAATAATTAATAATGGACTAAACAGGGACAACTAAAACCCGAAACAACAGTTTGTAGATTGGGGTGTCTTAAGGATCTATCCTTTCACCATAGTTTGTAAGATGGCAGCAAAGACACAGAGAATATACGTCACTTACAAAGCACTTTCCTAGAATGTCCAAGTAAATCAGTTCCTTCCTCAGGAAAAAAAAATAAGCAGTGAATCATTTTTATAAATCTGCATAAATATGATTTGTGGGATATTAAACATACAGATACTTCAGTCTTGTATCAGTTTTACCAAATTAGAATCCTCCACAGGTCATCCCAATTGGTGTTCAACAAAGTTCTGAGTGCAATTGGAATAAAGAAATGAATGCAACAGACCATATTGTTGGAAATGTGATTTTCTAAATGATAGACTTCTCTCTCTCTCTCTCTCTCTCTCTCTCTCTCTCTCTCTCTCTCTCTCTCATCTTCTTATATACATCTGCATAGGAAAAAGGTGATCAGTAGGTGTCAGCAACACAGCCTTTGCTGGAAAGGTTCTGGTCATCCATGCTGGACCCAGGGATGTGTTCTTCACTTAAAATTCCTGATTCTTAAAATTTTGGAGTATATAAGGATCACTGGACAATTTGATATCATTAAGATGGGGCATGGCTGAAGATTCTGAATTTCAAATGAGCTCTCTGGTATTGCTGCTGATGAACCAGGGATCACATTACATATCCTGGATTTAATCCGTGTGTATGCATTAGTTTTTACCAGACATATTTACTAGATTTACAAATTTATAATTGTTCCCTCACTACTATGTACATCTTTCAAAATTTATTTATGAGCATCTACTTAATTTTCTCACTAACAGAATGACAGAAAAGCAATAAAACCTTTATAATGACTTTAAATGATGATATGAAATGCAGAACATACACACAGCAGACATGGTATCATTTTTCTAAAACCAAGGAAAATGTATAGTAGTAGAAGTAATCTAATCTAAACTGTCTTTACGCCAGAATTACTCAGTAAAGGCCAAAAGTATAATAGCACTAAGATCAGTCATTAATTGTTGTACATGAACAGTTTATATATAGGTATAAACATTATGGTTATAGTAGGAAAAATTTCTCCTTTCAATGTATTATCATTGGTATGGTATTTATAGATAATTTTAAATTATATTTTAGCCATGTGTAAGAATTTGACAACATTCTAATTGAATGTATATGTATATTTCTTAGAAATAAATATGTTACTATGTTTCCTCAAGAAGCATAAATATTTTAAGGAATGTTGACACAGTGGTAGTCTTCATTCATCCATGATGAATGCCTGCATGCTTCAGTACAAGTAAGATCTCTTTCACATAAAATTGCATATGTTTCTAACTTTATAGAACCTTATATGGTTGGAAACTGAAGCTGAATTAAACTTGGTACCTCACTAGTGTACTACAAACATTCGTTTGACTTCTTCTTGGTGAAGACAATCAGTTAGCTTCATGCATAAATTTATCATTGTGTGGAAAGAAGTAAAAACTTCTTTAGATCTCTCTAAAGAAGAACTTGCCACTGTAATATCCATTCTCAGGATCATTAAAGACATTTTCTTTTTTTCTTGTTTTTTTTTTTTTTTTATGGTAGCTGAAAACATTTTCTTCTTCGCCTTTAGTTTTTTTATTTATTTATTTATTTTTATTTTCATATTTTATTTACATTTCAAATATTTCCCCCTTTCCAGATCTCCCCTTTGGAACCTCCCCATTCCCTCTGCCCTCCCCCTGCCACTATGGGGATATTCTCCAACCCACCCCCCACCCCACCCCCACCCACTCTCGTCTTCCCTCCTTGACATTCTCCTATACTGGGGGATCTAACACCCTCAGGCCCAAGGGCCTCTCTTCCCCCTGACGGGTAACAAGACCCTCCTCTGCAGTCTTTGTGGCCAGCACTATGGGTCCCTTCATGTGTATTCTTTAGTTGGTGGATCAGTCTCCAGAAGTATGGGGGGTCAGGCCAGTTGCCACTGTTGCTACCTCCCTGGGGCTGCACACTCCCTCAGCTCCTTCAGTCCTTTCTCCAAGCCCTCCATCTGGGACCTTATACTCAGTACTACTGTTCCTGCGAAGTGACTCTTGGGTATTTCAAACTTTTAAGCTAATAACCACTTAACAGTGAGTACATACCATGTTCATTCTTTTGTGACTGCCTTACCTGGCTCAGAATGATGTTTTCAAGATCCATCCATTTGTCTACGAATTTCATGAAGTCATTGTTTTTAATAGCTGAGTAGTATTCCATTGTGTAAATGTACCACATTTTCTGTATCCATTCCTCTGTGGAGAGACTTCTGGGTTGTTTCCAGTTTCTGGCTATTATAAATATGGCTGCTATGAACATGGTGGAACATGTGTTTTTATTATATGTTGGAGCATCTTCTGGGTACATTAAAGGCATTGTCATCTTGGCTATGAAGGTAGATATAAATGAGTTCAGTGAATGTAGTTTTGGAAAAGTATCTTGAATTTCCTACTTACAGATTCTCATTTATAATGTGAAAATAGATCTCTTGAAGGTTGAATAAGCATATATGGATATATGCTTATGTATTACATTTATATATGTACCAGTTAATAGATGAATACATTTCAACCCTCTTTATGACTGTAATATATATAGACAGAATTTTTTGAATGAGAAAAGTTTTATTGATGAAAACTGTATAAGCCTCGATTTTGTTTCTTTTTCTATTCAAGATATATGTATAGTGTTTAATATATTTAAATCTTTATATATTCCGTTACTAGTTAGTAAAAATGATACTTAAGAAAAATAGCTACTTATGGTTTCTAAGAATAATATGGGAAATACAGCTATAATCAATATTTTGATATTAAACAAAAGAAAAATAGCCTTAGGAAAAATTTAACTTAAGATTAAAAGTTGCCTTATAGGATTTACTTATGTCTTGATATATATATTACAAATATTATTTATGCCTGCCAAAAAATAACTGTCCACAACCCTGAAGCAATACATTGTGATGTGTGATATTTAAAAGAAAATCAAGTTGTCACCAAGTAACACTAGCATATTTAATTTCAGAAACTAAGTTATAACATATGCAAAAATGCTACCGTAGCTACCATTGTATCTTAAATTAATTTCTGATCTTCTTACTCCAGTGATATCTTTCTCTACAACATCAACTTCCTTCTCACACTTGGAAAAACCTTATCTCCCATTATATCAAGTACTTTTCTCTTCAATAAGACCAAATATAAAACAGAAAACAACTAAAAGGAGAAAATAGTTATTTCAGCTCATGAGGTCATAAGATCCAGTTAATTGTTGTGAGAAAATCTTGGTGGAGCAGAGTTCTTCATGGTAGACTGGAAGAAGAGAGAATACCAGGAGCTAGGCAAGGATGGCAATAGGTACCTAAAAGTGTACCTACTGAAGTAACATGTTTTGTAATTAAGGCCAGTGGCTTATTTCCTTTAGCTAAATACTACCTCCTAACATTTCAGGACTTCTGAAAATATCTTCACCAAACAGGAAACAACTTAACAGCATATGAGCCTGTGGGCTCATTTCATATACAAACCATGACACTGATCTTCAAATTCTATTCATTCTATTTACTATTCAAAATAACCTCTCTTTCTTCCCTTCCTCATATTCTCCTTCATTCTCATTTTTCTTCTTTCAAGGTTTTAAACACAAAGGAAATGCCTTATAGAGCCATTTATGTCCTTTTTAGTCTCGAAGATTTTCTTCTTTTTAGTAATAGGTCTAAAGTTTAAATAGAATCAACGCTAGGAAATGTTAAATCCTAACAGTGTTTTAGAAAACTTTCCCTCTATGTGGCATCTTTTCATTTGTGTATGATGCATTCATACACAAGATCTTCTCTTTTATCTTCTGAAACATGGCCAAGCCAGAACTCCAATAGCCTTTATTAGTCCAATCCATGTCTGAATACAAACTTTCCTAAAATTCATTGAATTCCAAAATAGTTAATTGAAAATGAGCATAAATTGGTTTCCACATGGGACCATAAAACTGAATCTTTCAAAATGATGTGCTGTGGCCTTAATAAGTTTTTTATTTATTCCATCTCAGGGTTTATTGGATTTTGGTGATAGGATTATCAAAGGAAGCAAATGCAAATACAGGTCATATAAACTGTTACACTGGATGCTCATCCCAGGGGAGCTCACAGGCTATCATGTTTGTGTTATCATTCTGGAGCTTGGAGTGTTTCTGGTGACAGAAATCTCCCCTGGGTTATAACGATGTGACAGTGTTAAGATTATTTCATGAGCTGATTTAGACAAAGCATTTAATTACAGTAGTATCCAGATGGAAGTTTGAAAGAAGTTTCTATTTTTAATCTGAGGAGTTTGTTAGTACAGAGATCATTTCAGAGACACTAATGATGAGCCTCCTAGTTTTAGTTTAAAAATTAAATAAAATAAAAAACAAGCCCAGAAGAATTTTATTGCTCTATTTTTCTCCTGATATAATTAATATGTGGCCAATCCCAGAGAACCTTTTGCTCTATGCACCACCAATAATAATATTGTTTTGTTTGCATTTGTGGATTCTCTTTCTCCAGAGTAATAGAAAATACATCCCAAGATTGTCTTATTAATCTTTATAGCACATCGTATGGTAATAGGTAAGATCCATTTGACACTATTCACACAGAAGAGTTTTTTTATTCTTATACTTGAACAAAGCAAATAAAGTAAATCCAGATACCTGTTAACATTCACAGTGGAAATTTAATGGTTATAATCAACTCTGTTGCTTTCCTGCTTAGCTAACTGAGTTTTTTTTTCCTTAATGAATGACAAGATTACTTATATTTTATTTTTCATATGGTTTTCCAGTTTGTAGTGGGCTGTGTGATTGTGGAAATGAGTATGTGATAAATAAAATATTTGTTTTATATATAAAGGGATTACTTCTCCCTCTAGAGGCTGCTCACTAGAAGCACCATTCAGTGTTAAAGATTACTAGTGGTTGGTGAAACATGGGCAGGAAAAGTTTCATGGTCCAAAGATTCTAATGTCCCTTCTTTCACAATGGATTACAATGTAATGAAACAGGTAAAGTTAACAACAATGCAATGTAGATATTAACATCAATCATAGTCTAATATTCTGTTTAATTTTGGGTAGTTTTAAATATTAATAGCCTCTGGGCCTTCAATCTTGTTTAAAGTTTGATAGTCGTTTTAACACATGTAGGATCTCAAATGGTAGCCAACAGAACAATAGTAATATAATATGACAAAGTTCTGGCCAGTTGTTTAAACACCAATTAAGAATATTTCTATGGGATGCATTTTTCCTTTGCATATATAAATTTACTTGTAAAGATATCATGAAACCATAGGCTGGCCCAGGGAAGATATTTCAGTGGATAACATGCCTGCTTTACAAGCATGAACGCCTGAGTTTGTATCATTACCATCTACATTTTAAAAAGGACAAGATCCAAGTTGTATATAACTCTTGGTCAAAGGCCCCTGGGAGGAAGGCAAACAGGTTCCTGGAGTTTGCTGCTCAGCTAGTCTGGCCAGTCTAGTGCATGTCTGAGTGGTTTTATAGTACATCCAATGTCCACATATGACCTTCACGTATATGATCACTACCCTCCACTGTTCTCCTCAGAATACAAGACAGCTGACATTTTCTCTCCAAACATAAGACTCTTAACAGCCTTCTACAAATTTGTAGCCCCTCTTGTTTCTAAAATAAAATTTTCCTTTATTCATTTTAAATAACTATATAGTACCATGTTTTACTTGCTATTTTACCTTCAACATGTTGTATTTGCAGAAAAATGGCTGATAAAAAGGGTGGAAGGCACACAACAAATCATCCCATTTTGTAGATATCAAGTCTTGAAGCCAATCCTTTTACAGAGACAGAGAATTAAGAAAATTATCTTACCTGAGTCAATTTTACTCATATCCTTTCTTTCAACTTCAATTCCAGAGTTGATGGTTTGCCTCATTCTTAGTGAACACTGTCAGATACAAAAGTTGCACAATCAGATTCTCTGTCCTCCAACCTAAGAGCATGGCATCTGCATCATATTTGATTCTGATTATCTGAACATAGTGGAAAGCTTGTTATTGTCAAAAGGACACTTCTCTTTGACAGGATATACAAGAAAGAATAGGTCAAGCGAGAATCACCAATGTTCTGGTTTACCATTTGTTGTCATTTAAGGACAAAGGGAAAAACTGCATTTGACTTGAGAGATCAAGAATCCCAGTATGGTTAAGACCTACTGAGGTCTGTATAACCACATAAACTCTTAGATAGCTGGGTCTGGGAGCTCTGCTTCACAGCCTGTGAATTTTCATTCATTCATGTGCTCTGAGTTCCTCATAATTACTATTTGGAAACTAATACCTTTAAATAGAAAATTTTTATCTGCTTGTTTATTTACCAGAATGTCTTTTATTTCAGACGCATTCTTAGTCAGTCAAAAGGAATGTTCCACACAAAAGCTTATTTCTACATGATGTGTTAATGCAGAATGACAGTACAAAACTAAACAAAGAAATTCTTTCAAGACAAACCATAGTTGTTTGAAGACTGACAATATGATACCATAGGACTGCCACTGTTTCTAATTAATTGACTTTACAGGTTTTTAGAAATTCACTGGTATGTTGGGTACTTAGGGCTAAGAATGCACACAGTAGCAGTCGATAGCAGTGCTTCAATACAGATCTCACATTGTCAAATGCTGCTATGGTTGAGGAGTTTGCATTTGTTCTCGATTTATTAAAATGAACAACTTGAGAATACAAATGCATTTATTCCAGGCACTTTCAGATGGAAGAACATTTAGTACTAAAAGTATCTGATACAAGGGAAAATTTCAAGATGAAGGCTAAATAGAGCTAATACTTTAAAAACTAGATCAGATATGAACAGTAAATAGTGAACACTTAATGCTACCTGTGGCCAGAAAGCTTGACTAATGTTAAATGTAGGCAGCCATTTTAACCTTTTCTGCATAAACATCTTTTCCTTAAGCTTTCTCAATTTATTTAAGTGGGCATTTCCTTTGATTTTTTTTCCTCTTAGAAAAGCTCACACAGTAAGCCCTGCTTTTGCATATTTATTGTATTCCACTCTTATTTTTATTATTTTAAATTTATTTATTTATTTATTTATTTATTTATTTATTTATTTATAACTCCAGATTTTATTCCCTTTCCGGTCCACCACCCTCCAACTGTTCCATATCCTATACCTCCTCCCTACCCCCTGTCTCCAGGAGAATGTCCCCAAACCCCTTCCCTACCCCGCCAGACCTCTAAACTCCCTGGGGCCTCCAGTTTCTTGGGAGTTAGGTGCATCTTCTCTGACTGAACCCAGACCCAGCAGTCCTCTGCTGTATATGTGGTGGGGGCTTCAGCTGGTGTATCCGGCCTTGTTGGTGGTGCAGTGTCTGAGAGATCTTCGGGGGTCCAGGTTAATTGAGACTGCTGGTCCTCCTACAGGGTTGCCCTCCTCCTCAGGGTGGTCCTCCTCCTCAGCTTCTTCCAGCTTTCCCCTAATTCAACCATAGGGATCAGCAGCTTCTGTCAGGCCTTGGAACCTCCCCTTGAGCTAGATCCCACTTTGGGCCTGTAACTAGACATTCCTTTCCTCAGGCTCCTCTCCATTTCCATCTCTGCAGTTCTTTAAGACAGGAACAATCATGGGTTAGAGTTTTGACTGTGGGATGGCAACCCCTTCCCTCACTTGATGCCCTGTCTTTCTGCAGGAGGTGGACTCTATAAGTTCCCTCTCCCTAATGTAGGGTCTTTCATCTAAGGTCTATCCCTTTGAATCCTGAGAGTCTCTCACCTCCCAGGTCTTTGGTACATTATGGAGGGTGCCCCCACCTCCTACCGCCCAAGGTTGCCTGTTTCCAATCTTTCTGCTGGCCCTCAGGGCTTCAGTCCTTTTCCCTCACCCAATAACAGTTCATGTTCCACTCTCCCTCCACCCCATCCCCTTTTCCTCCCAGGTCCCTACCACCCTCCCTACTTGTGGTTGCTTTCTTCTCCATCCCAAGTGGGACTGAGGCATCCTCACTTGGGACCTTCAGCTTGTTGACCTTTTTGAGTTCTGTGGACTGTATTATGGATATTCAGTACTTTTTTTGGCTAATATACACTAATTTGTGAGTACATACCATGCATGTTCTTTGGGGTCTGAATTACCTCACTCAGGATGATATTTTCTAGTTCTATCCATTTTCCTCCAAAACTCAGGATGCCCTCATTATTAATAGTTGAGTAGTATTCCATTGTCTAAATAAACCGCATTTTCTATATCCATTCTTCTGTTGTGGGACATATGGGTTTTTTCCAGCTTCTGGCTATTACAAACAAGTCCACTATGAATGTAGTGGAACATGTGCCCCCATGGTACAGTGGGGCATCTTTTGAGTATATTCCCAAGAGTAGTATTGTTGGGTCTTCAGATAGATCTATTTCCAATTTTCTGAGGAACTTCCAGATTGATTTCCAGAGTGGTTGTACCAGTTTGCAATCCCATCAGCAATGGAGAAGTGTTCCTCTTTCTCCACATTCTAGCCAACATGTGCTGTCACCCGAGGTTTTAATCTTAGCCATTCTAATTGCTGTGAGGTGGAATCTCAGAGTCATTTTGATTTGAGTGATCATCAAGGACTTTGAACATTTATTTAGGTGCTTCTCAGCCATTATAGATTCCTCTGTTGTGATTCTCTGTTTAGTTCTATACTCCATTTTTTGATTGGGTTGTTTGGCTTTTTGGAGGTTAGTTTTTTGAGTTCTTTATATATATTGGATATTAAACCTCTATTGGATGTGGAGTTACTGATTTGTATTATTGGCTATGTCTTTTGCCTTACAGAAGCTTTCCAGTTTCACGAGGTCCCATTTGTCAATTCTTGATCTTAGAGCGTGTGTCATTGGACTTCTGTTTAGAAAATTTCTCCTTGTGCCCATGAGTTCACTGTTGTACTATAACTACTTACACATGGACCATTCTCATTCACACTCCTTCTCCCATTAAACCTATTTAATGGGAAGCTACCATTTCCCATGAGATAGGGAATCTTGTACTTTTACTTTCATATGTATTTGTTATCATTCTGTTGTATATATTAGTATTACAATATTATTGTGTCAGTCTCCTGTCTATATCTTATTATATTTAAAAAACAATTAATTATGAAAGGATTAAATAGATAACATAGTTACATGTAATGTTTAGTACACAGCAAACTAGACCAGACAAGTAATTTTGTGATTTGCATTAAATTACCATCCAACTATTAATGCATGATGCTTCTCAGATTCCTAGTAATGCATTTTGTTAATATCTTCTTCCAAAGCTTCCATTCATCAATGACTTATTTCAGTGATAATTACCTAAAATCTCTGAGTGTAGCTATCAGATGTTGAATATTAGTGTCCTGGTGCTCAAGAAGACATTTCCAGGCTTTTACATATGCTTCTCAATATGATTCCAAGTTTAGCAAACACATCTTTTATTTACTATCAAGCTAGTTGGTGTATTTGTTGAGAAAATGCAGTAATTTTATATGTCTTGAGTATTCTTCAAAATATCTTACCAATGCCTACTTTGATGATTTTTAAAACACAAAAGAAAGAGTAAAGTTATGGAATATTGTGTGGAAAAAAACAAGTAGGAGCCATTAAAAAATACAATATGCATCAATAAATTTCTCATAAGTACCTTTCTATTGGTGCTAAATATAATGATATATATATATATATAGATATATATATATAGATATATACCAGTATAAATAATTGGTCATTTGTTCTTATCAAATGTAGGATGCCATTAATTCAATAATATACTATAATTTTATAAACCACAAAATAATTTTAAAAATTCTTCTAAGTTAAACAATGATCTTCTTATTTTATATTATATATATATATATATATATATATATATATATATATCTTGATTTCAGAGGTAGTAAAATGAGTTTAGGATCTGTGTGAAAAAAAAGAAGACAAAAATACTCAGTATATACTTAAAGAATGCCTACTCAATGCCACGAGCTTACAAAATTTCATATACTTCTGTGAAAGATTAAAATAAAAGCTTTCCTCATCATAGAGTCTTACAGAAATCTCCCTTCTATTCTTTATAAGACTATTACTGCAACTATACTTTTGTTTAAAAAACAAATCTATTTGCCACCATACATTATTACATGCAGATTTAGGGCATATGATGTAACAGCTTTCTAGAAGTTAAATCTATCCCACAAAGATTTCATATTCTTTTACTGGCATGTGTACAGCACGTCCTGTCTGGTGACAATCTCATTCTAAACATTTAAATTTATTTATTTATTTATTTATTTATTTATTTATTTATTTTTGCACATGGGAAGTTAAATATTGAAAACAAACTTGGGCATGATACTATCTTCTCTTCTTGTTAGGAGTTCCAGGAATTTGACTTTTAATTAAAGGAAATGAACAAATCTTTCAGAATAACTGGAGTTTTTAATGGCAGAAAATGAGAAGATCAGTACATACCTCAGCAGATGATAGTGGAAGGTCCAATGAGATAAGCAGACAGTGGAAAGGAATGCCCACAATTCTGATTTGTCTATAATCATTTGAACGTTACTCTTTTAATTTCACAACAACTGCCCTATCTTGCTCTGTAACTCTTTGTACTTAATTTAATCTCCTGGTCTTCTCTATCTATTCTTTGAATTGCTCTTCAAACTGTATTATTATTTGAATTACTTTTGCTTGAACACAGAAATAGTACAGATTTTGTAGAGTTCTTACATATATTTTATTCTGTTTTCCTTAATATCATGTTTTTATCTTACAAAGCTATACTATGTTAAAAAAAATAAGAAAGTAACATGAGTGTGGAACTGTCAAGTAACCTTAACCTCATGCAGAATTTATGAGTTTATGCAATAATGTTCTTCTGTTTCAATGTCCAGAGACGATCCATATTGAATGTCATTTTTATCCTTGCTTAACCTCTTGCAATCTGTAGGAGTTTGTGGTCTTTCACTGACAGCTATGGTGATAAAATTTAGGGATATGTTATGAGATGTTCCTTGGCTTGGGCTTCTCTACAAATTTTCTCAGTAGATTGTAGTTATGGGAAACTCATTCACTTTTTTGAGATAATATAAGAAGAAGCACAGTTGTGAAAAACTTTGTGGAAAGCATGCCAGAGAACTATTGAAGAATTAAAGGATTTCTCACTGATGCTAGAGAATCTATTAATGTAGCTTCAGCTCACTATTACACTGAATTATAATTGCCTGATTTGAATACGGGCACAGTACTTACCAGTTCTAAAACATTTATTGACTCCAGGTCATACTAATGATCTGTGAAGGACGCGTAACCATTTTATTTATGTCATGAGTCAATGTTTAATGTATTTATTAGATTATTTTTGTATAACTGTATTTTTAAAAATTTTTCACTATTAAATTTGTCAAGTTATTATGGTGTTAGTCATGTTAATTTTATAAGGAGCATAGCCACAATTTCATAAAGCTTAAAAAGTCAGGAACATTCAAATTTTATTCAGTCTACCTTTTCTCCAATTCTCCAATCAGAGAAGATATTCTGGAACTCTAAATGAGTTCTTGTTTGTCAAGAGAACGTGTTCCATGTGTGCTGTAAAACATTCTATGTACCAAAAGAGAAAGCAATGCATACTGTAATAAGATTTCCAGGTGTGGAAATCAAGAAACAAATGCAATGCCATTATCCATAAATATACTCAGAATTGCAAGGAATAGATGAAATTGGGTTAAAACTACAGGAAAAATGAAAATAACCCAAACAAGAGTATAGCAAATCTTGATAGCTTAGTAGATAGTGTCTATAGAAATGCTTATTGATGTTCTGAGAAGTTTATAATACAATTAGTAATAATGCTATGGTTCACCTGGAAATAATTTTAAATACTAATTTTACCACAACCAGTTATTAAATTATATTTAGTGTTATAAGAAAGAATTATGACAATAGTATTAAGTCATGAAATTTTAAAAATCATAGAGTAATTAATCTTTCATTTCTGTTTATTACCAAATTACAATATCTATTTGTTTTAATTGATGTGCCCTTTCAATGAATTTAAAATGGATTTTTAAAATTTATTTCATTTATTTGAAAACAATGGACTAGTGTTGGTGGTTACATATCACAGCCTTCATGTGATTGTCAGAGAAACCTTGCATGAAACAATGCTTTCCTTCCCTCTTTGGATCTAAGAGATCAAATTCAGGTTATTTGGCTGGATGGTAAGGCCTGTATACACTGATACATCTCACTGGCCTTTATTAACTTTTCTTATGGTTTCTCTGCATTGTTTTGTTCAACTTATATTGGTTAATTTTATCCCTATTGAAGGCATATTATAATAGTCAATAATGTCCAAAACCTGTTTTCTTCATCAAGGAATATATACTACTTCACCATGGAAATATAAAACACTGAGTGTAATGTAGTAATGGTCCTAATTCTTTATCCAATCATTATCATTAGAAACCTGGACTATCAATAGAATTATCAAAGCAAACTTCATAATACTGACTTAATACTGACCTCTTCTCATAACAGAATATTGGGTATCATATGCTAAGAGCTGGTCATTTCATTTAGTAGGAGAAACATGTATGTCCTATGTGATTGAAAATACTGATATGCCTCGTGCATTTTGATCAAACATTTCATTTCCTATTTGTTTGCTATCTCATTATCAAAGCTACTAAAAATTGTAGGAGGTTAGTTATTGAATGTTGTCTGAATGACTAAGATAAAAATAATAGAACTGACATTGTAGATCCTTTAGGTTTAAAGAATCATTGGTTGTATAAATAAGGTACATGATTTATGAATCATTACTCTATTAGGTTGACATTTTAAGATAGAAAAAAAATGGTATTCAAATTTAAATACTTGTCCATGACTCCTCATGTATATTTTAGGATAGATTTAACCTTAACACGAATTATCTTGAGAAAATTTAAATAAGCTCCTTTGAGTAAATAATTGAAATGAAATCAGGAGTTAAGTTTACATAAATTTGTCTCAAAGAATCATTTAATGCACTCTTACCAGTAGATCTAGATCTTTTAATTTTTAATCTAAAAGACAATGTAGTGATAAATCATTTGTTTTTCTATGCTATAAATTGATATGTTTGGTGTATTTTGTATTGTATTAATCTGCAAACCACATTGAAAGTAAAATTTTGATCAGGCTCTATAAGCATTTCGATGTTTTCAGTCTTTATTTTAATTTTTAAATATGCCGTAGGCAACAAAAAACCTGGGTAGCTGCCCAGCCCCCATGCTGTTAGAATCTACTTCCTATCCATAACCCAAGTTATTACTTACTATGTTACATCTGAGCTGCTCTTAGCTCCAACCAGCCAGCCCCCTGGGCCATGTTCTTTTGGCCTGTAGCCCATGGAGGCTCTCCTTTCTCCTCTCCTACACATTCTTCTATCCCATGGCCGCTCTCCCTCTCTCCTGCCTCTCCTCAATTGAGGTCTCAAGTCCAGGAAACCTAAATGTTTTCAGTCTTACAGCTAAAGACAATTAGTGTAATTGGAAATTGTGTTATCTATAATAGATCAATATTATACATGTGTGTGTCACTTATTTGTAATAATAAATGTATGTACCATTAACATATTAAAAGGCATGTATATTTTTCATGGTTCCATTTATTGTAACACTTTGTATCAATAAACTACTAGTGTGCTAATTTAGTTAAAATGTCTAATATAAGAGTTTATAATAAATACCTTGGTGTAATTCTTAGTGTAACTATTACTAACAGAGGAGTAAATCTAATAGGTCCTTGTGTAATGCACACTATCATAGTCACCAAAGAATATATCTTCTTTTAATCTATGTACTAGCTATTGATTTTTAGACACAGACAGGAATTTCATAATAGTCATAATACCTTGATCCAGCAGTTTTGAGGCTATTTTAAAATTCTGTACAAATTATCAGAACATTTTGTCTTACTAAATAAAGTGGTATTAACTAATTAACCCTTTCAAAACTGGTAGGATACACTTCTACATATCCTCAGGTTAATATGAGAAAATGTACACTCCTGATATGAGAATGTTAATTGTAATTCCAAAAATTATACTCCGGGGTCATTTTCTATTCTGGCATCCCATGCACTTCAGTACTATTAAAGTACCAAAGGAATCTCATTTTACTTCTTAGTTATTATGTCTTAGTAAATTGATGGCTCATTAGTAAGATGTCTTCAGGTTCCCATAATTAAAATAAAAATAATGATCTCATTATGATATTCATATTGCACATTTATCTGTTTCTCTTTTGATTTATAACCTATTTTTTTTTACTTACTATAGCTTACTTAACTCTCTCAGGCATTTATATTTGTGAGTCTTTGATAATCGATACTAATGGAATAGACGTGTGGCAATGTAATCTAATTAAGTACCCAAGTCAGAATCATGGGAGTAAAGTGGTATATTTTGAAACATACCATATTTAACTACACTTATTTTATAACTGATTTACATCCAGTCTGTAGTTTTTTTCTCAGAAAGGGTCATTATGAATAACAGAGTTCATTGAAGTGTAAGTATAGCAGTAGAAACAATTTTTATGAATAGAAATGGAAGTCACAATACACAGTTATTACATTGGTAGTTTCTTGATAATTTTTAAAACTTCTCTATTTAGCTTTGGTACAATAACTAGCCATTTGTATTGATTATTTAAATGTCCAGGACTTAGAATTATATTTGTTTTGCTTTTTGATATGAGTTATGGTCAGTCCTGAATTGAAGTAATATGCAGTAAGAGAAATCATATGCATGAATAGTTGATAGTTGAAGCATTTGCTATTGATTCTCATGCTAAAAACTCACTTGAAGAAGGGGGGCACAGCACAAACTTTATGAAAACTAATAAGTGTTTAGGGAAATTCTTGCTGTGTAATGAAATACGACCATAATTTTGGTTTAATTAACTAGAGGCTAGATTGCATATTCATTTCACTCATGGTAGAGTGGAGAGAATTATTTCCGTGTGTATAAACTTGACAATATCTAAAGAGTGTCATATATATATATATATATATTATAGAAAGAAAATAAATAAAAATGGAGTAAACAAATAATGAACATAATGTAAATGATGACCAGATTTATTCATTTGTAAAAATTAGAGTTTAATGGAATTTAATGTGTGAAGGAAACAAAGCAATGGGACTTTGGGAAAATACAGTATGTTTACAGAAGAAAAACATAATAAAGCTTTCAACTCTAAAATTCTGAGATTTCAATGAAAATAACAATCATATGAAATCTCAATTATCTTATTGACAATAATGATGCTCAGAAGACTGTAATGTCTTATTATAAGCTGTTTTTATTATCTTTAATCCTTTTTTTTTTTGCAGTTCAGTAGATATCCCCTTCCCAGTCTGCCCTCAGACAGGTCCCATTCTATTCCTCCTCTCCTCTCTCCAAGAGGATGTCACTATCCCCACACTGTACCCTCCAGTTTAGGCTCTTTTTTAAACTGAAATAGTTATCCAGAACACAACAGTAGTTACCACAGCATGCTCATTGTAAATAAAGTTTCTATTTACATTCCTTTGGATTTATAGGGGTTAACAATTATTATCACCAACAACATTCATGCTATTTAAAAGAAACTAACAGGGCAAAGCAAAAGGGCTTAATTGATTCTCATTTTCAGCATGCTGTATCCTGGAGCTTCAAATGGCTCTGTTGGTAGCAACTTTCTTTGCTGGTGGATATCAAGAAGTGGTTTGCTAAATATCAGTTGACAGTATTACTGTTTTTACTCACAGCAAATATAGCAGAATACATCCCACTTCCTGTAGAGAACTACATCAACTTAAGGCTAGTTGTTTAAATGGAATAGAAAAGAAAAAAGCAGATGAAGCAATTTAGTTACAAATTTTATAAGGGGTTGCAAATGAATGAGCACTGCTAAATTGATTAGTTAAAAGCCATGGCATCTTTTATTTAGGTGTAATGTTTCAAATTCATGAAGGTATACTGAATCAGTAATGTACTCATTATACAAATATTGACAAACAAACAAATTTAATTAATTCTGTTACATAGTTAGGATTGATCTTTACACCCCCGTACACACATAAACACACACAAACACCCACCCACCCACCCCCACATGAATGTGCATGCAAACACTCACACACACACACACACCACATTCCATAGTTTGGATACTTCCTGTATTCCAAACTAGTTCTGCCTAGGAAGGTATTTTGTATTTTAAAAAAAAATAATAATTAAAAATAAAAAAAACAAAAGCTTAGGTTTTGTCAATTTTTCTACTCAAAATGTTTATTTGCATGATACAGTTTATTTATTAATTGTAGGAGGAAGGCTTTGTCTTAGAATTTTCTAGGAGATTAATCATTGGCAATTCTCAAATTGAGCAATGCTATTATCCCGTTTTTAAATAGTTCCCTAAATACCTCACAAGAAACCAAGTAGCTCCCATGGACTAAGCCACCCTCCAAGGAGTATACATGGAGGGACCCATGGCTCCAGCCTCATATGTAGCAGAGGATGGCCTTGTCAGGTATCAGGTGGAGGAGAGCTCTATGGTCCTGTGAAGGCTCAAGGCCCCAGTGTAGGGAGAATGCCAGGGAGGGGAGGTGGGTATGGGTGGGTGGGTGGGGTAACACACTCATGGAATCAGGGAGAAGAGGATGAGATAGGGTGTTTTTTGGGGGGGAACCGGGAAAGGGGTAACATTTGATATGTAAATGAAGAAAATATCCAATATTTTTTTTTTTTTAAAAGAAGATGATTAGGTTAATTCTTGCTAGAAACAGCCACGGTTAATGTGTATGTGTGCAGTGTGGGTGTTTTTGACACCAAGTAAAAAAATAATAATTTACAATTTGTATTATTATTTTTTTTATTTTAAGATTTGAAATCAGTGGTATCCTCAATGTTTGGAGAAACCATTAAATGTTTGAACCCAGAAAATGGAGGTCCACCAGGGATAGCAAACTGCTCAGGGCAGCTTGGGGTGCCCTGGAGGACTCAGTTAGCAGGGAAGATGGGTGGGGGGAAAGGAAGCTAAACTATATGGCTCAGCATCTACTTGAGGATGGGGAAAGGATTGTGGGAGGGGTGATGTGGAGTGAGAGGAGTGGAATGAGAGTAAATGTAAAGTGAATAAAAATAATGTATGGACCTAGAGCATCTAAAACCTAATGGGGAATAGTTTATATCAAAATTAGAAAACAGTGTGTAATGTGAACACAGTGGATTATATATCGCATTAAATGCATTGATCTGATATTGTACCTAGTGAAAACCTCATTTGCACGAATTTCTTATAAAAATAAATCTTTAAATATAAACACTATTGGATACAAATCTACAAAGAACACCAAGAAATCCGTCATGAAATCATAATTTATCACCAAAGAAGCCAGAAAAGATAAACAAAAGGAAATGGAGGTGTGAAATAATAATTGTAAAAGTCCCTTGTAATGAACCAAACTATAACATACTAATTCTTAAACAATTTACAAATATTTAGCAAACATTCGCAGAATTTTTATTGAAAGATTTCAAACAGATAAATAACTCCTTTCTTCAAGAGGCTTATGGTCTAGTAATTGACAGGTAAACATGTATTAATTGAACTAAAGCGTTCAGAATGTCAGAAGCACATATAAAAAATGTTAAGATGCACTAAAAGCTCATTTGCTCAAACATATTATACTTTTCACCGTTATGCATATTTCTAGCATTCTGCTTTATACATTCTTTCCTATTTTCCAAAACACTCGTCTCCTCAGTTAGACACCCAACCCACCAATTCCATCTTCTAATTTGCACACATAATTAATTGCATTTACTTGTTTATTCACACATCCTTATACTCCCATGTGACACGTTGAATAGAAGCTCACAATGGCAATTCATATTAGAACTAAATGTTTGTTGAATGAATAAACAAATGAATTTATGGAAGAATGCCAAAGTAGCAATTTAGGAATAGAAAATAAAGAGAAATAATTTCTAACTCTTAGCACCAGTGAGAGCTTTGTGATTAATATAGGCTAGCTTTTAATCTTCTGGCTTTGATATTCATAACATGAGAAATTAATGCATATAAATCACCTGCATGCTCATATCTTTGCTTTAAAAGGATGAAAGAAATATTTCAATATTTTATGTCCAGATTTAAATTTTTAAACTATAATTTTGTTTTCAAAGCCAAGTACTATTATTAATGAAAATTAAGATTTCTCTCAAATTCATATATTTTCCTTACCTAGAAGGACTTTAAAATAAAGCTGCATATTTTTATTGTTTCTTTGATGATAAACAATATATATTAAGGAAAAGCTAATGGATAACTATTCAATTTGCTGAGTAATATTTTCATTCACATATGGCTAATAACTTCCTAAGATGATTTAACATTATTTGATTGTACTGAATAAAATGCACTCAAGTGGAGAGAGTGAAATCATTTTATTACTCTCTTCCCATTAACTAAATTTTACCTGTGGCTATTACTAGTTTGCAAGTTTTAAATGCATCTGAATGATTATACATTTATTAATAATATTTTTCTTTCACACTTCACTTATCTTTCTTGTACATACTTTGTACATTTATATGTTTATTTTGTGCATATTACGGAGCAACTTCCATAAGTTGTCTATCCTTTTCTACCACATAGGTTTCAGGTTTTGAATTCAGGTCTTCAGGGTTGACAGATGTATTCATTGAACCATCTAATCTTTCTTCTGTAATATACTATCCGTCAATGCTTAAGTTTTTCTTTGACAAAATACATGGTCTAATTATTACAAATACTTAAAATGCTTTAGGACATATACTTTCTTGAAATGGCAGTTAACATAGTTATAGTATGATCCCTACAAATATCTTCATTTTTTTCCTAAGCATGCTCTGTACATTCCAGATTTTTATGATTCTCTATATGAATGGTTTCAAGTCTAGTAAATATTCTGGTTTCAAAATTTAATATAATGATTCCAAAGTGATCTATATATGGTAGTTTATGTTTATAATCCCAGGGAGTCTGGGAGATGGACAATAGCCAAGGCAAAACTCTGTCTCAATAAGCAAAGTGATAAAGGAAATATCAAGCCTCAAGTAATGTTTTTTGATACTCATGGACTAATACTACCACCTCCACCACCACCACCATCACAATCACCATCAACATCAAAAACAAACAACAACACACATAAGAAAACTTTCTTTGAGTTGTTCAGAGTAGTCTGAGAGACCCCATCAAATATTTAGCTATTGCTGTTGCCCTTAATTGCCTCCCAAAATTTGAAGTAAGATCCTTTGCCCTCTTGCCAAAGAATCCATGAAATTCAAATATAGGATTTACAGAAACTGAGTTAGTACTGCCATGAAGGCCTCTTCCATAAAGACTAGATCTCGTGGTATCAGAAATGTTGAAGCAGAAAAACAATCAGTAAATCTGACTATAAGCCTACAAATCACAATAATGACTGAACTAGAAATACATCCACAATAGTCAAATAATGACACTTTTATCTTGGGTTAACGAACAACTGTCCCATTGGACCTAGGGAGCACTTATCTGGAGTTAATTCATGCCTGCTATTGTAAACCTAAGAAACTATCCATGGTTAGTGGAGTAAGAAACACAATAGAAGAGACTACTACTGCCAGTTTCTTAAAACAAAATAATCTAGTTCTTGCTAAATACCTATCTGTATAGTCATAGATAAATATAGCTTTTACATTCATCAATGAAGCTTTATTTTACAACAGATGATGGTTATTACAGAGATATTCAGCTGGTCAAAATGCAGATAATAGGTGACTGAGATTACCAATACCTGCTGATACCTTTGAAATACAATCTTTAACCAAAGACTCTGGGGAAACTGTAGAAGTAAGGATGGAAGGAAAGATTATAAGAGCCAGAGGGACAGAATACTTTCTGTGAGTATATAACCCATAGACATGACAAAAAATGCACCCAAAAATGCTCAATATTATTGACTACAAAAATAAGACCAAAATTATGGTAATACATTTTGATATGGTAATGTGAACAGTGGGAATGCCTCATGCTCCCACTCCTAACTAGATGAAGAGCCACAGTAGGTCAATAACTGCTGAAAAAGAGGAAATCAGTTGCCTCCAGGGGTGAATTCCCATATAGGTTGTCCAATCACAAGTGATAATTCCTGGAAGCATATACATACCAGCAAAGCTATATAGACTCATTAGATTACATAGAATGTTCATATATATGTAACATCAATTAATAAAAGAAAAGATTGTGAATTTTGGAGGGGGAATGGAGATTTGGAGGAGAAGAGAGAGTGTGATAATAATGTAGATGAAGTATTGGTGTATGAAATACTCAAAAAATATTAAATATGTTAAGATAGTAAAAATACCCACAATCAACAAATAAGTATTTCAGAATAATTAAATTATCTAACATTGTAAGATCAAAGTAAAAGATATAGTACTTATAATTCATGACTAAGGTCTCGACCATCACTATATAACATCATTCCACTTTTTGGAAGCAAGGATAAGACTGAGAGTTGCCAGACTTAGAGAATATTCCAATTAAAAGTGGTTCTAAGTACTGTTACAAATGAAAGTAAATCACATTCATAGGACCTTGGAAACAAAAAGTTGTAAATGAAGTCATTCTAATTCTGGCACCTTCTGTAATCAATTAATCTTTTCCTATAGAATTCTCTCCTATTATTCAGCAAATGTACATGTTGGAAATTGTTTCTTTTATATTTTTGTATTTTTATATTTGCTAACTCATAATAGGCTTAGATGTCACAATGCTGTAAGTCAAGAATTTTCTGTACAGCTCTCTAAATTTATCCATATTTTACTTGTTTTGAACAGATATGACTATATCAGATAGACTGTGAATTCAATCATCTTGCTACCATTTAAACCGTTATATAGAATTAAAATTAAATTTATATTATATAATAAAATATGTCATTACAAATCTGTAAAAATTATTAAGTTAAAAGCGTATAGTTTAGAGGTAGAACTGAATAAACTCATAAGCAGTTACAGTTTACATCACTGATAAAATCAATGTAATTTTGAAACCAGAATATGGATGATTTGCTACTCACATAAGAACAAATTTGATTTCAATACAAAATCTAATCACATAGGTGATATGAAGCTTACAAATTTATTATCAATGTATTTTAGGCAAAATAAATTCCTCTTCACATATTTAATTTCGCTGGAAATAAATAAATTCTATGTAATTATTTCCTTAATATCATTTGTTCTCAATAATAAAATATAATATAAAATTTTTATTTTGCAGCTGCAGATGAATATTGGGGATTTTTAAAATATTGTTGTAGACAGTCCCATATATACATAAGCATGCATATATAATTTTCTTTGTTTTTATGTTTTTTAACTTGAGAAGCTAATTTAGAAATCCGAGCATATGTATTTTTCTTCATGCTAATTAGGCAATTTCAGATGAAAATAATATGATTCTTTCTTAAAATATCTTGATTAATCTCTATAGTAACTATTTATCATGCAGATACTTCTAACGTTTTAATGTCAGTATTAGATACACTGCTAAATTTCAAAAGTTGGTTAAATAGCTTTTCAAATTGACATTGTAAATATATGAAAAGCAATTAAAAGTTTTGAAAAGCTAGAGAAATGCAATATATTTATTTAAATTTAAAATAAACTATGGCCAGGCAGTGGTGGTGCATGCCTTTAATCTCAGCACTCTGGAGGCAGAGGCAGGTGGATTTCTGAGTTCGAGGCCAGCCTGGTCTACAGAGTGAGTTCCAGGACAGCCAGGGCTACACAGAGAAACTCTGCCTCGAAAAACCAAAAAAATAAAATGAAATAAACTATGTAAGTTTCGACGAGGTTAGGTTTTAACTAAATATATAAATAAGGGAAGATAAGTGCTTTTCTGACTGAAATTTATAAACTTCAGCATTAATTTTTGTTCACTAATAGAAAGTATAATTATTCCCCCTAGTTAACTTACTTATCAGCATGGATAATATTAAGACTTCTAAATAATGCAATTTTTACTTATGGAGAATACTTGAACCTATTAAGTTTCTGAGACTTGCTTTATATTTCACAGCTATGTAATAATAAGACCCCCTATTCCCATTTTAACTCTCAGTTGACTTAGGAATTTGTTGTTTGATGACTATACTTCCTATTCCTCTCCTACTAGCATACAGTAACTCTGTTGGATTGCTTATCTTTCATATTGCGGTCATATAGTTACATTATTATATGCTAATATTCATATAAGAAAACTTTTTGTTACTTTGGCAAATTATTTCTTCTCCTTTATCTTCTTCCATTTAAGCTGTGACTTCAAAACAAACCCCTGAAATGGCTTGCCTTTGTCATCATGTTTTATGCACTTATTAGTTCACTCAGTAAATTTACCTATCTTCCCAGACCTATCCTGATACTTGATTAATAACAGCAAGGAAAATCAAACAACCATGGGAAAAAATGCCCTTGTAGATTGTAGTTACTTTCTCTTGTTCCTCAATACGGTGTGGCATTATCAATTTCTTTGGTATTTTCCTCATCTCCATTATCTGATATTAAATATATGACATACTATAAACATCATAATTTTTAAAACTTATTGACTTATTTATTGGGGTGTGTATGTGTGTGTACTTGTATGTGTAATGTATATGTGTTAGCACACACATCCTAGGGCATTAAAATGGAGGTCATAGAACCAACTGGTAGGAGATAGTTCTCTTCTTACACAGGATTTTCGGCTTAGCTGAAAGCAAATTTACCTGCCAATAAGTCCTCGTAATCCAAAGTAACAGAATTTTATTTCTCATTTTGGCAACTGAAAGTCAAAGATTTAAATGGTGGCAAATTTACTATTTTGTGAGGACATTGTTTTGTTATAAGTAACATCTTAGTGTATTATCATATGATTGAAACATTGGACAACTGACTTTTTTCCTAATTTATAAGTGAACTATTATTTTTAAAGTCTTTTCTTTCATAACCTAGCCACCTTAAAAGGATACATCTCATTAATTCCAAAATTGCAATTTTAAGATTTTAATTGAGAGGCATCCTAAATATTTAAACTATCCCCAGTGTGTGTATGTGTGAGTGTGTGTGTGTGTGTGTGTGTGTGTATGTGTGTGTATAAATTTTCTGAAACTGTGAATTTATCAGTCCTCAAAAAACCTTCATTTTATTCCTATCTCCTCCAGTGTAAGACCAAATTTAAGATTCATATTTGAAACCAAAGTTTATGGGACTCCCCTTTCTAAAACAACTTAATTGTAATCTCTGACAAAATCTATGTATACTTCTTCACTCATTTCCCCAGATTTCTCTTGAGGAGTAAATAAGAAGCTTTAAAAATTAAAGTTCTGTAGAAATGTTACAAAATTTTAGTGAAAATTTTATACATATCAAGTATGACATTTAAATTATTTGATAGTAGTTTATATAGAGATTAACTACTTATGTCATTTTTTAACAAGATGAAATAAACAAACTGTCTTATCTATAAATTATAAAATATACTTCTTTAATTTCTATAAACAAATACTGACATGGTAGCATGGAAAGAGATGTAATAGAAAATTTATGAGATGTAATATTTATGAATTTTATTTGGAAGTGATGAGATATCATGACAACTTAACGTGCTTTACTAATCATTTTGGATATCATAACACATGTTTGGTATGTATCTTTCAAGTAAACAGATGCGGTAATGTTCAAATATATATTGCCTATGGTGTTTTGAATATGCCTAGCCCAGGGAGTAGCACTATTTGGAGGTGTGGCCTTGTTGGAGTAGGTGTGTCACTGCGGACATAGGCTTTAGGACCCTCCTGCTAGCTGTCTAGAAATAAGTCTTCTGTTTGCTTTCAGAAAAAAGATGTAGAATTCTCAGCTCTTCATGAACCATGTCTTCCTGGATACTGCCAAACTCCTACCTTGATGATGATGGTCTAAACCTTTGAATGTGTAGACCAGCTCCAATTAAATGTTTTCTTTATAAGAGATGCCTTGGTCATGGTGTCTGTTCATAACAGTAAAACTTAACTATGACACTGCCTATTGTGAAATTGTATCAAGGTGATAGGTGTTATTTTTTAGCAGTAATATTTTATAAATGTTTAGTAGTTTTATTCTAAGTGGAAAGTTAAGTTGTATACTAGGAAATAACATAGACTTAGTCTCATTAATCTGTGTACAAAATTAAGATTATATATTTATAAACAATCAAACATGGAGATATTTTCCCAGTGCCCATCTAAAAGTTCACTCATTGAATAGCATCCATAGTACTAGAAAGTACTGTGCATGCAATGGGAAAAGATAAGGATTTTCTGACTGTTATTACATTCACTGGTTTCAGTTCTTTGGTGTTTTAGTACTTCCAATAATTTAATCTTTTCAAGAATAAACAGTGTTTTATTATGGGCATTGTACTATTTAGTGTTTCTGTACTATGAGAGAATACCATGCCCAAAGTTTCTTGGTAAGGAAAGGATTTGTTTATCTTCTCCATCTTCAGCACTGTCCATTGTCAAAGGAAGTTAGGACTGGAACTCAAACAGGACAAGAATACTGGTGGCAGGAGCTGATGTGGAGGCCACAGAGGAGTGCTGCAAACTGGCTTTGTTCTATATGAATTGGTCAGCTTGCTTTCTTATAGAAGTCAGAGCCAACAGACCAGGCACTTCTATATCCACAGTGGGCATGTTCTTCCCCATCAATCACTAATAAAGAGAATGCCCTAGAAGGTTTATAGGCCAATGTTCTGGAAGCATTTTCTCAATTGAGTGCTTAGACTCTCCGATGGCTCTAGCTTGTGTCAAGTTGGCATAAAACTAGCCAGCACAAACTCTATTTCAAATTAACTACTTTCATAAATGTTAGTAAAATAAGCATAGACATAATTGATACTTTATATCTTCATATTCTATAATTTTGATCATTATCAAAATCATTTTAAGAACCTAAATTAATCTGCATATACTCAACATGCTGTGCTTGAAATGAGATAAAACTTTATGTGACGCTTTCTTTTATCTGCTATTCACTAAGTGGCTTTTACCCAATAGTTCTCTAATGTACCAGGCATTCTGCTGGGCTTTAATTATGGAGAATTAGTGAGGTTTTTTTTTTTTTTTAACCTAAAAGACAGATATATCCACTAGAGCATACAACAGGGATACAGTTTGGTAGGCAATATTGATGACCTACATACAAAATGTCATACAAACACAAAGAAGAAAAGACTCCTCAGAGGTAGAGGATAATGCTTCAAACATCTGGAAGATGAAGTTATTTGAAGTTCGTTTTAAAAGCCAATGATGAATTTTGTTCTGGTATGGTGAGATCCAGGAAGGCCATGAATGGCATGAAAAGAGTACATAGATAGTAATAGATTTGGGGACTTGGAAGATGTGGAGGAGTGCAGTGTCCAGGGCACAAATGTAAGCACCAGAGTTAGGATTACCATTAACCCATTTTTAAAACTCCTTAGTAGTAAATAGGTAGAACCCTAGAGTTCACTGGCCAGGCAACTGAGTCAAATTCATGAGTTCTTGATTCATAGACAGACATTATCTCAGATATAAGTGGAAAGCAACTGAGGAAGATACTTTATGCATAACTCTGGATTCCATATGTGAATCCCTGAACACACCTACATGAACGTATACATATCCCATGTCTTTCTCTGTATCTCTGTATCTATCTCTATATAATCATTGAATTATTCTGATCTTTTAAAAAATTATGAAAATATTCTTTTATCTTACTATACATCCAGACCACAATTGTCCCTCCCTCCACTCCTCCCAGCTACCCACTACCTCCCTTCTTCACCAGGACCACCCCCTCTCGGTTTGCTTTTGAGAAAAGAGCAGGCCTCCAAGAAATGACAACCAAACACACACACACACACACACACACACACACACACACACAAATACAAGATACAATAAGGCAAGGAAAAAGCCTTCATATCGAGACTGAACAACGTGACGCAGTAGGAGGGAAAGAGTCTCAAGAGCAAGTATAAAAGTCAGGAATACAACTGCTTCTGCTGTTAGGAGTCATACAAAAGAGCAAACTAATAGCCATAGCATATATGCAGTTGGTGGTGCAGGTCCATGCAGGCCCCACACTTACCTTTTCAGTCTCTGCGAGCCTGATTAGTTGGCAAGTTCAAGAAATGTGATTGGGAAGGATGAAGGAATTGAAAAATGGTAGATTGAAAAGGAAGACAGACAATATTCCATAGTGAAAGGAGCTGCATAAAATTTTAATCAGTATGGGTGACATGCTCAGTAGGTTGCTTAAAACAGCAACTCTGGTTATCTTATGGATAACTGAAAAACATGGTGCTTACATATCTTTTGTAATACTCTAGATCAGCACAAGTCAGAACTGAGAAAAATGAGCTGACTTTCCCCCATACAATAAAAGTATTTCCTCCTTAATATCTCTTTTCTCCTAGCATACATGGTTGATCTTGTTTTATAAAATGAGCAGTATGATTAAGACTCAAATATCCAGCTTTTTTAGTTTAGCAAGCCAGTGAAAATTGCTTTAATGATGCCCATATTGTAAGGAACATGTATTCTAATTTGTGAAATGAGTATCAAATTCATTTCAAATTATGCATTGTTGTGCAATGAGGCAATTGAAGTCCACAGTTAAATGTTTTGAAATGTTTCTTCTAATGACATGTACTACGTATATGAGGTAATGTATACTTTGAAAAAAAATAAAGTTTATTTTCTTTCTGCTCCTTTAAAGGTAGTTATGGTGGCAACTCTTTGGAAACGTAATCAGTGGTTAGGTTGTTTTAAAATGAGTAATAGTTTTCCAAAGAAATATAGTGAGATCCAGACACACACACACACACACACACACACACACACACACACACTATACAATGAAAACATGTCACTTAATTTGGTAGTGGAAATTTGTATGTGGCTTTTGTAAATGATTTCTAAAAGTTGTTATTTGTCTATTCTATGTTCTATATCAGATTATTGTTGTCTAGACCACTAAATGGCATACAATGTACGTTCATCTGCTATGACCCACTTTACTCAGAGTATTACATACCTAGAACATATAATATTCCAAAGCTTTATATAGTTTTCCACAGAATTCAAGCATGATCTGTCACACAGTACCAAACATGATTTTAGCAGCATGCATTTTCATATTACATTTATTTCCATAATGAAAGTCTCATGTAATTGTTTTTCCTTTCCTAGATATTACCAATAGCAATTCCATTAGCCTTTGCAGGTGCTCCTAACAAGTTATCACATGGTTTGTATAGATTTGCACATTAGAATATAATTGTATTAGAAAAATAGCTATTGTATTACTCAAGAATAGGTGAACCCATGACCATACTGTCCTAAATCAGTCCATTTCTCTTACAATTTAGAAATGATTTAATACTTTCAGAGCACATGGGATATGAAATATACCTAGAATCTTTGTCTTATTAGAAGCCTCTTGAAAATGCATTCTTCTGTTATTTCAAGGAAAATATGTAAGTTACTTAATAATACAAAACACATTTCTGTTCTTCATATTACCTTATTTTGTGAAGACCTTTAGGATCTATAAATATTTTTTATTTTGACATCCTGCTGTGATTTTCAATGTTAGGATCATTATAAATTATATTTTGATTCCAGTAAAAGTAGACTCTTTTGAGTAGCTTATGCTATACTTTTCAAGCTATAATTTGTCTTTTCAACATTTAGATTTTTGATAATTTACTTTGAAGAATTGGATATCCTCATACTAATTAACACCTTCCAATGTTCCTCTCCTGGTTCTTGAGAACTTGGCTGCACTATCAATGGAATACAGCCTATGCAACTGAATACAGATCTGACACAGATGGACCTCAATTGTGTCTCATGGCCTTGGGTTACATCCAAAGTTATTTTGTGCAATGATTCTCCTGAATACTGGTTCTTATCTTTTACGTCATTTTTTATTCACATTGATCATTTCCCAAATGAGATGATACATCAGACACAAAAATATCAAGTAGACATATAAAGCTGACTCTCCTGGTGTGTTTAATATGAAAGAAGAATATCACACTTATGAGAATGTAAGAGGAAGTATGTGAATATCACAGTACTAATCATACTTTCCTTCACAGTTTTATATTCTGGAGAAACAAAAATACCTGATATTTTATAAGGATTATACAGTGGCTGGTTTTGTTTCTCAACTTCACACAAGCTGGAGTTATCACAGAGGAAGGAGCTTCAGGTGAGGAAATGCCTTCATGAGATCCAGTTGTAAGGCATTTTCTCAATTAGTGATCAAGGAGGGAGAGCCCCTTGTGCGTGGTACCGTCTGTAGGCTGTTAGTCTTGGGTTCTATAAGAAAGCAAGATGAGTAGGCCAAGGGAAGCAAGCCACTAAGTAGAATCCTACCATGGCCTCTGCATCAGCTCCTGCTTCCTGACATGCTTGAGTTCCAGTCCTGACTTCCTTTAGTGATGAACAGCAACAGGGAAGTGTAAGCTCAATAAACTCTTTCCTCCCCAACTTGCATCTTGGTCATGTTGTTTGTGCAGGAATAGATACCCCGACTAAGATTACAAAAGTGGTATATAAATGATTTCATTATTAAAAAAAATTGTTAAAATGTTGACACATGGCATTAAGGATATTTTAATGCTAAATAATGTATTTTTGTCTTTCCAAAGATAGCTGAGCCCATTTCACAAAAGCCCAGTCCTTCAATTATCTGATGATTACTTACCTACATCTAACGATTACATATGTACATCAAACTTGATAAAAAACAAATACACACACACACACACACACACACATAATATAATGCTAAAGCAAGTTAAAACAATATAATCATGTAGTTAAATAGATTGTTGTGAGTGAATATTGGGAAAGAAGTACTAACCCTTTCACTCTTGCATTATTAGTGATTATAGATAGGTTTTATGGAAAAGAACCTGGCTCTATTTGCTTCAGTTCAAAGGAGAAAACATATCAGAAAGACGTTTGGTCTGAGGCAGAATTGTTATTCTTCACAAGTGTCAAGGATGGACAGGAAAAGGAATTTTCTAGAAAGTTCACGAGAAGATTTTGTGAACAGATTCCAAAATTGTGACAATAGAATACATTAGTATAATGATATCCTCGACAAGTTCCATCGAAATTCTGAAAGGTGTACATAGCTTTTCAAGATTGGCATATCTCTTATGCATGTATGTGAAGGGTAGTCCCATTAATAGAACCCTAATAATTAGGAATACAAATAGTTTATCACTGATTCCTCCCATCTGCTGAAGTATATTTTTGATTGAATACATTTGCTCACTTCTTTCAGATAGAGACTTATTCAGAATTCCTTTCCCCAGTGAAATGAGTACTATATATTTTTCTACTTTTAAGAATATTTTAAAAATGTATAAAATAGTCCTGAAAAAGATAAGCAAATTATGCTATTATATGTTATCATCTAAGTTATTCTATTTACAATTGTTCCAACTGAAATTGGCAGGTTGCTATTTTAACAAAACACTTTGTTTTAGATGAAATAAGATATTTAAAATATAGCTAGTTTTGATTAGGTTTGAATTAGATTTAGAATTTGATATATTATCTGAATATATGGAATTTCTATCTTGAATTTCAAACCACTTTTCTCCATTCCAAATTTTAATTATGGATTCAAGGCATTCCATAAACATTTAGGATTACTATGCATTAGACCTATAGTGGCAGCAAGATTTCCTCTAAGTTCCAACTCTGATACATTAGCACCAGTCTGTACACTCTATAATTCCTAGAATACTTAAAAAGGAGGACTTTATTTGGTTGTGGTTAAACTGTTTACTGACATAGTTTCCCCTTTTCTACTCATATTGTTAGGTAAACCTGCCCTGTTCCTTTCTAGTGTTGCCATGTAAGAGAATGGTGCTGTGCCTCAACAATGTGAGAGGTTATTCATTACTGGATTTCCCCCCTTCTTCATGATAACTCCTATTAAAATGCATTATGTAAAATCTCTAATATTGTCAATAAATAAATTATCCATTGTGCTTTAAAATATGTAAATATGTACTTTTTCTGGAACATAACTTTTTCCATTATACACAGTGTGTGACTCATTAAGGAAAAAACTAGAATGATAGAATTCTAAAATTTTAAGAATAACATCCTTACCCCAAAATGAAAATAACAGTTACAGTTTAATAATGGAGTCAAAATTAATTCCAGTTTACTCAAATGAGGAATGTAGGATTCTTGACTACCAGGAAACATTATGTCTCCCTGCAGTATCATGAAGTGAGCTAATATTTACTTTACCTGTTTGAATATCATCCCAGTCCTAGCATTTCTACAGTGTTTTTTTATCTTAACTTAGTCCCACTTGAATACTGCTTTCCATTTCAGATTTTCCTTGCTTCTCTCTAAAATTGCAAATATAAAGTGACATTCATGACATAGTGTAGCTGAGAGTAAATGGGTGCCTTCAATATATACTGGTTCATGGGTAACTAAAGACAGTATCCATCTATTAAAAGTTATACTTCAAACATTTGATTATGTTTGACACATATTAAAATTGATATTCCAATGTCTCTCAGCTTCATTAGAGCGTATAAAGATTCCTCATGTATTTTTCTACACCAAGAAAACCCATGCAGTATCTGCTTTTCTGTCCATTATTTTCCTGTTACATCTTATATCTCTGTTACAAGGTTAGAAAACTGGCTTTCCAATTTCTGGCCCTACTGTATAGTCAAAAGGAAAAAAAAATACTGAAAAACGCTTAGGGATGGCAAACTAGGCTGTTTTAGGTGTTTCTTAACAAGGTATAAGATATTGTGTATCACAATCATTTACATAGCCTTTCCTATTGGTATTCAAAATAGAGACTGAAAAGCATTCATTATTAGTCACAAATTGTAAAACTAAGATTTTTCAACCTACTGCATAAATAAGATAGTATAAAGATATGTGTCCCTTCTGTCCATATGAATTTCGTCTCCTTTCCCTATGAATTATCAGGAAAATAATCACATTCTTAGTTTAAAATAGTTAATCATGTTGTACATCATTAGATAATAGGCAAAATTTAATTTGATTAATTTAAAAATCTTGTTACTCTCTAATGTTCTTCATTCCCATTAAACTAATCTTTATTTGATGTATCAAAATGTCTTTCAACTTGTCTTTGCTACTGTCTCTTCATCCTGTGGGCTAGCTTGCATCCTGTTATCAGACTATTTTGATCTCTTTTCTATGATTTCACAATTTTCATTAAGACACGACAGAGTTGTATTTAATCATTTATCTTGAACACTTTTTCAGTCATATGCACTCTCAGTATTAAAGCCCTACTATTCTTATGATTTCCTTAGTGCAGCAAACCAAATTGATTTTCTTCTTGATGTTTCTGGATTATCTTGTTATCTCTTATTGAGAAGATTCATATGCTGTTCCTTCAAAGCCCAAGGTCCGACTATTATGAGGAAAATGGCATCACTTTCTAAATATAATTACTTTAATAGATTCACTAGTCAGTAAGTAGAACATAAAATGCTATGCTTTGATGCTATAAAATATATTCTATACATGGCATTCTGTATCCAGCTTCCAGCAATTTCTCATTCATGGTCATTGCTGCTCTATTCACCATGGTGAGTATAGAGAATCACACTAGATGTTTGTCAACAGATGAATAGCTAAGGAAAAGCTGGCATTAATACAAAATGAAAATTTATTCACCAATACAAACAATGAAATTATGAAATATTCAGGTAAATGAATGGAACTGGAAAAATTATACTGAGGGAGATAATACAGACTCAGAAAGACAATGTCACATGCTGTCCCTCATAGGTAAATCTTAGCTTCAAATCTTTAGATTTGAGTCTTTGACTTAGAGTATTTGTAGAACTCAGAAAACTAGAAAGGGGCCATTGGAGGTATGAGGATCTTTTTAAGAGAAATAAAGTTCTATAAAATAGGTTAAATGTGAGAGGAGAGAAAGCAATAGTAGGGTGGTCTTTATGAGGGAAGGGAGCCTGAAGGGCAAAGCAGGGAGATGATAGTGGGGGACTAACACTAAATGTACTGAAAAAGCCATTCAGAAGCCTACTATTCTATAATCTTACTGAAAATAGAATTGAAAAATATATTGAGTAGAGATACCCTATGCAGAAGAATTCTGATTCCCAGAAGCCATAGAATCTCAGTGCCACATATGGGAAACTTCTCTTTGATTTGTTGTTTTTGTTGCTGTTAAATGGGTCCCAAATGACCACTTCCCCCAACCCCAGGTATGCATGCTCTTGCCATTTTCTTGGTTATCCACCAGAACATGATGGCAAGACAGACTATTGCTGAAGGTACCACACAATTTTGATCACAGAATTTGGAGTAATTAGGCTGACACATATCTGGAAGCTTCCTCCCAGCTGCCTAACATTCATAGCTCTGGGAGGTGCTATGTGGGCTGCTGGGGGAGAAAACTTATCAACAGTTCCAAATATTATATCTACATTATTAACAATATTTCCAACATACTGTTTCTCATCTGTGACCATGAATATTCACATGCTTTTGTATTTCATCATTCAAGTGGAGCCCTCAATTCCTTATTATTATAAACTAAATCAACCTGACAAGATTTTAATAAGATTTGAATTGTTTAGAATGTGCGGTTCATCAGTGATTTCAACTCAGGCACACAAGATTGAGTAGGGCAAATAAATAGGGCTTTTGAATTTCAATCATGAGCTGTATTGTACTTCTGTTTGAAAGTAAATACAATGTCCCACTTGATTTTTTATTATTTAAATCAGTATCATTGTAAATATTTTACTTGTGGTTATATGATGTGCTGGTCAGTTTTTTAGGCAAATGCATAGAGATTTAGGGGAAAGTCACAAAGTAGTAAGTTTGTGTAATCTGAGATATATTCAATAGGGGAAATATTTTTATATAGTAAAAGTATAGCATTCTGGATTTTTTTTTAATCTTGTTTTTCAGCAGAAACTTCTATGGACTATCATTACAAACTGATCTAAGTAGTGTATACAAAGAAAGATAATGTACCTATTTGATTAAAGGGTGTAATTACTACACTAAAAGTTACATATGGAGGGATTCATGGCTCCAGCTGCATATGTAGCAGAGGATGGCCTTATCTGGCATCAATAGGAGGAGAGGCCCTTGGTCCTATGAAGGCTTGATGTCCCAGTGTAGGGGAATGCCAGGGCAGGGAGGCAGGAGTGAGTGGTTTGTTGGGGGAGTGCCTACATAGAAGCAGGGGGAGAAGGAGGATGTGATAGTGAATTTTTGGAGGGAAAACCCAGGAGGAGGATAATATTTAACCTTTTGGTTATAAATAAATAACCAAAAAATTTACTTTAGGTGGAATGAAGTGCAATGTATTACTTAAGAAAATCGACTTAATTATCATTAGTAGAAAACGATGGTCTTTAATCCAAACAAAACCAAAGTTTGAGGTAACTGACAGAAAAAATACAAAAACTAATGAATGTATGACATAGATTTGGGTATACTAGCTGTGTTTCAAATGTGTTCTAATACTGATAAAATGGAAAAAAATCACTGTGCTTATTTGAGTTGTTCAATAACAGAATATAACTCTTTGAGGGAAACACACACACACACACACACAACTTTCTTCCTGGCTGTGCCTGAAATTGAAATGTAAAGCAAAATACAAGAAGACAAAAAACATGTTTTCACTCAAATTCACAATATAGAACTATTATCTCTTAAAACCAGAAAATTGGAAGGTGGTTTTCAGAGGCTCGGGGAAAGAACAGATGGAGAGATGAAAACCAAAGTGTGCAGAGCCTAGTGTACATAGGAAGAATAAAATCTGTAATTTGAGATATGCTGTATAATGTAGTGAAAATAACTGAAATCTGACTGCTATGCATTTATGTGTCTTTGGATATAATACATTCATATCACAGATGAGATCAGTCTTCTAGTAGTAGATGAGTTGATGGTATTATTTGATCATTATACACTGCAATGTATTAAAAAGATATAACTTCCACTTGTGTCCTATAAATGCACACCAACTGTGATTTTTAACATATTTGAAGGTCATAGTTATAATTATTCATCTCCTAAAATTAGTTGTGCTATAATTATACTTTACTGTACATTTTATTTATTTTGATGAATGTACCTAAATATTACAATTAGTAAACTATTTCAGTCAATGAAAAGTGTAACTACAGCTTATATAAATATCATAAGGGCCTAGTATTTTTACAAGCTGAATCAGTAAAATGTGTTAGTAATATTGTACTTACTATATAAAGTTATTTATTTAAAAAGCATGTTTCTCATCTTTCACATGTTTTCCAACCAAAGCATAATTTAAATGATTAATATTCATAATGCTATAGATATTATTACTGCTGAACTTAAAAGCCATTTGTACCATGTATTTGACAAATTCATCATTTTTCCAAGATTCAGTTCTTTTATTTTTATAACATATCCAATGTATTGTCTATCCAGCTCAAATAATTCAGTATAATTTTCAAAAGAGAGTAAAAGAAATTTTTTCTCATGCCTCTTGAAACTTCAAATTTAAAATCTGCCAATAATTCTGACTATTTTTCAGATTATTTTAATTTAATTCATTCATACATTTATTCATAAGAAATGTTCTTCACATACCTTAGATAGCAAGTGTCATTAGATACGTGAAATACAGAAAAATAAGCAGGCACAGACTTCTTTCTTCTTTGAAGTATGCTATTGTGGGAGAAGCCAGGGATATTAATCTGTCTCTGAGCTACAGTATAAATTAGATTATATAAGTATTTGAGATGTAAATTTAAGCAAAATAATGAGATGTATTATTTGTAGTTAGATTTCTTTTAATTTTTCTAGTTTATTGAAAATTGTTTTCAAGTAATAAATCCTGAACAGCTTCCTTTATTTCATCTCCTTCTAGATCCCTCCCTTTCTACTCACCCAACTCCATGCCTTCTTTCTCTTTACCTTTAGAAAGTCAGTAAACAAATAAAAAAACAATGAAACCAGAATAAAACAAAATAAACTATTAGAGAAAGGAAAGAAAAGGCATGAGAAATACACACACATACACACACACACAAACCAACAAAATAATCCATAAAAAGAGAAAATCAGAAACCATAATAAATAAGCAAAAGACCACTAAGGTAAAAGTATTCAAACAAAGCATTATGAGACAATAATTCTTATACTATTGATTTTGTGCTGCATTGGTCTTCTTCTGCTAGGACTGGGACCATATATTTATGTGTTTCGTATACCCAGTAAGACTCCAATGAAGAAAAGTAATTTGATAATAGATGTAGAGAGACTTTAAAGATTATATGAACCCACAAGAATATTATAGGTATTCTATTTGGCAAAGGTCAGAGTGGCTGGAGCGGGTATGGATAATACCTGTAATATGAAAACAAACAGCAAGGTTAGAATTTGCCCTTGGTGTGAAAGATTTCTTAAGAAATTTTGCTTCTGGGAAATGTTGAGATATAAAAATAAAATAATGATGATTGAGTGGATCGTGGCCTTGGATAACATGTTCAGGAATTTGGATTTATACTTGACAGAATCTTAAGAACTATTGGAGGATCCTGAGTAGATTCATAATAAAGATTTTCTACTGAGGGTGTACATATTAATTAAAGAAAATTGTCAGTTTAAAATAGCTTCCTTAAAATCCTTTTGATTTAAATTACTTTCTTTCATTTATTGAGACATGCTGACAAAACAGATAAAACAAATACAAAATAAAGTGTATGGAACACATCTTGCTGTTGGTGTGAATACAATAGTCCCTTTATTTAAAATTTCAATTTTTGTTTTCTTAGAATAGCAACAAACATCGTAAGCGAATGCAAAAACCAAACATCATGAAAATTTTATAGCTAGATTACAGAAGATAGATATTTATATTTTATACTTTAACAGCAGCAACTTCATCTGTCTCAACTCACAAATTATATACATGTCCTGTTTCCAAATGTGTCATTTGTTTTGCATTGTAGCCTATAAAAAAACATCCTTTGTTTATTAACTATCATAACTACAGTGAGTTTTAAAGTCCCTTTTGAAAATAGAATTCAAAAATTCCCTTTTTACTTTCCTTATAAGTCTGTTATGCGATAATGTTACTCTGAGTAAATCGACTGGGGTACCAAGAATGAAAGAGAAAACCTACATTAGCTAACTATATTATAAGTAATTTCTACGGCTGAAGACACCATGAACATCAGATGGTAGGGCCTAGAGAGCCCTGAACTAGATCTGACCTGAAAGTTTCCTCCATGAACCTGATAGAAGAGGAAGTGAAGAATAGTCTTGAACTCATTGGCACCAGAGAAGACTTTCTGAACAGTACACAGATAGTACAGACACTAAGAACAACAATTAATAAAATGGGACCTCATGAAACTGATAATTTTCTACATGACAAAGAGCACTGTCATTCAGGCAAAGGAGCAGCCTATAAAATGGGAAAAGATTTTTTAAAAAGAAGATTAGCTTTCATGGTAGCAGGAGTCACGTATGGCCCAAAGGATGTCAGTAATCAACAATCCTATCATGCTATGACACTTTTGAACCATATCAAAGATTAGCATGACACAGTAAACCTAAGGGTGTAGTAGTGGCACACAAACACTGGTACTAAACACAATCTTTCTAATTGCCACTAGGTAACTGGTACTTAGTGCTAGTAAAGTCGCGGAAACTGGAGAACTGAAAACCACCACTTTACTAAAGAAATACAATTCTTAACAACAGTCTAGAAACATGTGTTGCTATACCCACAGATAAGTATAATATTCATCCCTTCCCTCATCAAGGAAACTTCTCTGCATCACAGAGAAATCATTGCGGTAAATCACAACCAATCAAAATGTGAAGTTATAGATCCCATACCTAATGATATATCTACAAAATGCTCTGGCACTCAAGGCTCAGGGAACAATGTGGAAGAGTAGGAGGAAAGATTATAAGAGCCAGAGGATTAGGAAATTTACTGTGAGATTGTGTCTTCTAGTAATATCAGAAGCTACACCCATAAAATCTCACCACAAACAACATATTGTAAAGACAATAAAAACTAAAAGCTATATAACCCTTTGAGGCTGAGACTTTTTTATCCTAAGTTCCCTTGTGGCTTACCTAGTGTTTTTATTGTTTGTGTTTTCTTTTCTTTTCCATTCTTTTTTTGAATGTGGTACTTGTCTCTCTCCTAAACAGAAATTTCAATTAAATTGAAAGCACTATTATAAGATTACTATGCTAGCTACCAAATATCCTCTATTGTCTTTTCAGATAAACTGAAACTCATCACTAGGCATTGAAAGGCTATGCACTGAGTCTCCTAAATGCAACTTCCAAGTCTTTCTAGGACTTAGTATATAATGTCTGGGAATATACAGAATGGTTATTTATGTAGCTCCTGGGAGTAACAGAAACTATAGATGGATAAATCACTGGTGCTTTGGGGGGGTCATATTTATGAAGCAAATGCACACTAATGTTAATGCATAAGTATAGGAGATTTGTGATGAGCAGTGAATATGCTAAGTTATGACACTGAGAAATGTGCTTCTGAGACGCTTCCTGTCCACAGAATCCAATTTGGGATCTGTAGAATTTGAGAAGCCATAACTAGTAGAATTGTATGAAGATTTTCAGTCTACCAGCATGAAATGCAGGTAGCAGGACTGGAACTCAATCACATCTCATGCTTTCCTGCAGAGCTTCATGCTTTCTTTCAATAGTATCACTTTGTTGGTGGAAGGAGACAACAACCAGTGCTATAACACTTATGAAAAGAGAAAAATCTAGAAAGGAATGTCATTTAGTTTGAGCCATTCTACAATTGAACTACCTGAGTTGAAGGGCATAGAACAGTTTAGAAACTGAGGGAAAAGATGATCAATATGCCCAAAAAATACATGTTAATCTATGAAAGAACTTAAATCAGTAATGAGAAGACAGTGAGCAAGCTTTATAAAGGAGAAAGTTTATCTCACTATGGGCCATGTCATTGTAATAAGTACAAAGCAAAGCTCAAAGCTTGTCAATTAGCTATTTGAGAGTGACACTGTATAATTTGTGCACTTTCAAATAGAATCATATTCACATGAGATTTCGAGTAGATAAATTTAGTTACCAGGAAAAAAATGAGGTCATGACATATATTTGAAAGCTAACAACAGTTATGTAATCAGTTCTCCATAAGTTAGGCATTACAAAGTTAGGTATATGTGGATTTGTCCCATTAAAATCTAAATATTATTTTACTGATGTCAATAGTCTAACTCCTATCAAAAGTCTATGAGGAGATAGTGATAAATTTGTTTACTTTACACAGTTCAGTTTATGAATAAATACAATAGCTCATAGATGTAGGAATGATGAATTTTGTAAGTTGGGTTTTAGAAAAGGATGATAATAATTCCTTAGAGATACTATGCTCTGTTGTGTAAATATGTGTAAATATGATAAATTTAAAAACCATATTATTTACTCAGTAGTTTACCAGTTCCTTTACAGAACAGATACCTTCAGAACTCAGAAGGGGTAGAGTAATACTTTCCATATAAATGAAAATGAATTCAACATTCCAAGTGAGTAAAATAGCATATAAAATATACATTAATATTTAAGGGCAGTTTTGCTGAAAGTACATTTATAGCACAGATGTAAATTAAAGTAAAACATATATAAATGTTGTAGTTCATGATAATTTGTGTTTTCTCTTCAATTTGTTCATTCCTTGCTATTTTATTCTCTTGTGTATTAAGAGCTGATTATAGGATATCTCAATATACTATAGCTAGAAATCTAAGATTTCAGAAGGGCATTATACAATCATTATTTATTCAGGACCAAAAGTTTGCAAACTGTAGGATTAATTTAGATATTAGGCATGTAAATAAAGCATATGCTAAAGAGATATATGTGTGAAATAAACATCACAGAGTTTGCTATATTGTAAGAGTTCAAGGATGCACATTGGGATCATTATGAAATATGAACACCACAACTATTAAGTGAATTAAAATATAACACAGAGATAACATAATTTTGCATGATGTGATAGAGCCAAGGTCACTTGGAGTAAGTAAAGCTTTGCAGAGTTTACTAGGATATGAGAGAAATAACTCAATATTTGGGTTATCATGTGTAAGCACATGCGTATATCTATATGTGGTGGTTGCCTCATTTCAGGAAGAGATAATGGTATGACAAAAGCTAGGAAGTTTAAATGACTGCTTTGTTAAACAGTTATTATACATGATCTCAAGACCATTCATAAGAAGGGCACTTTTATTAATTTGACACTTATCTAATGTTACCCAATTGATCTATTATTTGACTTTATTTTCATCTCCTGCGTATTAAACCACATATAGTTGTTATTACATTTAAAACTGAGTCTTTAAAAAAAATTCATTCTTAGAAGTAGTTTCAAAATTATCATTGTTCACAAATAGTGGCATAAACACCACCCTTTGCATTTTATCACAATATTATTGGCAATTCACCATTTCCCTAGGTATAATGCTCAAATGTATAATCATTTCTTATAGTTTAGATATCATGCAAAAAATCCAAAGTTAGCTTTTTTTAATTTCAAAATATGACATTTCTTATGAAGATGTTGATATTTTGATGAGTTCAATATAGTAAAATACATAAACAATTGATATTTACAAGAGTTATGGTAAATATTCATTTTACACTTGAGCATACTTAACATTAGCTGAGTATTTAGAAAAGAACACCTCTAAGTATGTCTGTGAAGGGTTTCTCTGGGATTAGCAGAATAGGAAAAAAAACATGCTGCATGTAAGTGTAAGTGGTATTACTGTACATGCTCAGAGAAAGGATGGACAAAAAAATGAGAGGAAAAAAAATATTTGGAGCTGAATCTGCTCAGTTTTGAGTGACTTTTGACAAAACATAATGAGACTGGCTTGCTTTATTACACCCTATCTACCATGAAACCTCTCAAACTGTGAAACAAAATGAACACTTCCTCCTTTAAGCAGTCTCTGCCTAGTATTTCAACACAACTATTTTAAACTAATTCAGTTACATTGTATTTTAATAAAGTGACACTTTATTGAAAACCCCATAAAATTGACATCTGTCATTTAACATAAACAAAATTTTTGTTGATGTTGGACAACCATCATTGCTAAACTGAAATTTTCTATTATCCCTAACATAGCATATTTCTGAGAAGCTCTAGAGCAGTGGTTCTTAACCTTCATAATGCTATGACCCTTTAATTCAGTCCCTCATGCTATGGTGACCTCCAACTATAAAATTGTTTCATTGCTACTTCATAAATATAATTTTCTACTGTTATGAATCATAATGTAAATATCTGATGTGCAGGATATCTGGTATGAATCTCTCATGAAAGGGTGGTTTGTACAACAAACAAATTAGGTTGAAAACAACTGCCCTAGAGTATGCCATATAGCCACCAATGTCAAAAGAATGTGAGTTTTTCAAGTTTTCTTTCATAAACCTACCATCATGTTTTGTCAAGTGTAAAAATTTGTGTCATATGCTAGCAAGGAGTTATGAACAAAGCTGTATGATTGTCTCTATAATGTTCTCAGCATGAAGTTTCTAACAGTTCTGAGGGTGGGGTAATGTCTGTCTGAATTCTTAGAGACCCAATACAATTTATCTGCTTGTAAATTTTAAACAAGGAAAATATAATATCTTATTTTATTTTACATATTATTTGCAAACATTACAAATTATCATATCCATGTGCCAAACGCAGTAGCAAATCTTTATAGTTATGGGAAAATGGATCTCATCTAATCACTGCTTTTGTACTTGTGAATGTTGGCAAGTCATTTTATTCAAGCACATTTCTGGTTTGTATTTCCTGGCATAGAAGTCATCTGAGGGAACCTGAAAAGTATGTAAGAGGTTAAAACACTCAGGATTCCATGAATATTAATGCAAATACTTGTAAATAATTAAATACCTGTTTTATTTCTCTATGTGCATTTTATTCATATATCCAAATTTAGCCTTATAAAAATGCAGGATATTAAAACCATGAAGAGCAGGAGACAAACAGCCTTCTGAAAAAACCTGGCTTGCTGATGCAAGCCATGATAATAATAAAAGATCCAGTCCATTCCAACTTGGTTGATAAAATTAGAAACTTATTTAGAATGCAATTATAAAGCATAAGAAATAATGGTACTCTGTTAAACCATAAAGCATATTTCATGACCAGCACCAAGGTGAGGGGGTCACAAGGTAAATATAGAAGCATGTTCTCTGGATGGTTGAAATTTTGCTGCTTGGCATGCTTTTATTTAGCATGCCTTATTTATATAGTAGTAACTGGTGCAGTATGCAGTATACTTTTTAAAAGACCTTACCACCTTCCTACAAATCATGACAATGAGTTTAACTTTCCCCAATCAGCCTTTCATGATACTTCAATAGCTTTTGAAAAGATAAATTTGGACCATGTGATTTTGAATATTCTTGGGGATAACATCAGTCATAGTTAAATACTGGGAAAATAAAGTGAAACAACTTGCACCTTGCTAAATATTTATAGTATAGTCAGAAATTCTGGGTATGCTATATATAAAATTTTTTCAGGAAACAATTAATAAAACTCATTTGAAAGGAAGGAGATTTACAAAGATATAAATCTGCCCTGGTTTTATTTGTGTCTTCAGAGAGCTATAGAGACCAGGCAGTTCTGATTGGGATATTGTTAGAAAATAGGTAGCCAAGGAACTGCTTGAAAGGTTACCAAAGGCAGCTTTCTTCAAAGGGACTGGCACATCCCGGAGGTAATCCCTTCTTTAGCTTGCATCTAAGTGTTTGCTTCAGTGTGAGCTATTATGTGCTGACTTTAGCATGGGAGCACTGAAATCGATACATGACTACTCACTTCATTACTGACTCAACTCTTCTAAGACCTGGGAAATGTGTGTGTGTGTGTGTGTGTGTGTGTGTGTGTGTGTGTGTATGTGTGTGTGTGTGTGTACCTGGGTGGTATATCTTTCTTTCCTGCTCTCTTTCTCTCTTATACTCTCTATATCTATCTATCTATATATAGATAATGTGATAACACAATGTTACTATTTCTCAGAAGGACACTGACCAGCACAGTGGAACAGACAGTAAGGAGGCAAATGAATGTGACCAATGTAAAATGGTATGTATATGAGGATTTCATAAAATGATCTAACCATGAGAACTGAACCCCAGCTGCAGGAAGTTATCTTGAAATAGTGTCCAAATGTTATAAGATTATACAAATTTACCAAGTATTTAAAATATACATTCATAATTGAATCTTGAGATTCTTAATTTTTGGCAATTAATTGTAACATAAAATTTTAAATGGGTTCCAGAGAGTGTATCAATTATTGATATTGATATAGCCTAGGAGCCACTAGTACACTATCCCATCATTAGATGGCAGCTGTACAGAACTAAACACAGGAGAGGAAAACATCACATTCTCTTAATATTAATATTTCTAATAGCTAAGAGAGTCTATCTTTGCTAAAATATTTATGTAATGAATAAAGACAGGTGCATGGAAAAATCAAAGTTGACACAAATATTTTCAATTTCTGCCTTTGCTTTATGTCCCAACCTTCTGAGCATACCTGTGATGTAGATGGCAAGTGGTCTGTTCCTTTCTTTCTTGCACCACATTATAAAGATCATAAAAAAAGAGAAAAATCAGAATTCCAAAGAATAAGACATGAAGCTACAGTATAAGCCTGGATTACAACATTATATCCTCTATCAAGGAATCTCAGCTTTCTGATAATATCAGATGGTATACAATGTTTCAACAAAGACTGGGCATGCCTGCTTGGTGTTTTTTCTTCCTTGATTTTATATCCCCTCCCCGCTTCACTTCCTTTTATCTCCATCCAATTTGCTCACATACTTTTCATGGGTTCTTAACACTATTGACATTGATATTTAAGACAATAGTAATTTAATTTGATAGCAGATATTTGCAACATACGTAATTAAAGTTTCAAAGACAAATTAGTAAACTAGTGTAGAATAATGTAAATGGTGAAGGCCTTTAGCACAATACCACGTGAGAAATGCTTAAATAAATTTGAAAATAAAAGATTATTTATAGAAAAAGTGATAGCTCTGAATTTCTTGGAAGCTTTGAGGTAAGAAATCTTTAATAATTAGCTAGCTGTCAATATTATTCTGATTTGAAAATGTAGAAACTACCAGAGAAATCATGTAGTTCAGTTCAGCTTTGCTTTGTATTTTTTTTTGTTTTGTTGTTTTTATTTGTATTAGTTATTGTTTTGGTTTGTTTTGAAATATAGTCTCACTAGAGACTTTGTTAGCATGAGTTGACCTTGAACATAACATATAGTATATGATGGAGTTTACCTCGTGATTTTTCCTGTTCCTGCCTTCTAAGTGATCATATTATGTCTAGATTTAGAGTTGAGCTTAATAACATAAACTATTTCTCTAGAAAAAGAACTACCTAAAAAATAGTGAAGATGTCAAAGTATTTGATATGTAGTATACAGAATATTCTTGAACATTTAGTAAGAAATATTTAACTTCTGCACATATGTTCTGCTTCAAGAAGTCTAATGTAAAACACTCAATGTAAAGTAATGGCATCATTTTAGATAATTTTATGACCTTCCAGAGGGCACCACACTAGTTATCATAACTACAAACATTAAAGCAGATTATCTAATAAATTGAAGTTAATATAACCTCAAGGTACACTGCCTTATAAAGGTATGAATAAATGTCACAAACATTTTGGGTATTGATCTTGTTTTCTCCATGACCTGCTGGATAACTAAAACATGTCAGCAAAACTGACTTCTATAAATATTAATTCAAAAATGTTCTCCTTCATAGGGTATTTTGCATAATTACAGAAATTATTACATACTATGCTTGTTTTTCAGCACTCTATACCTAGTAATACCTCATAGACTATATAGTTCATGAACTTCCTGAACATTAAAAATAAATTATTAAAAATAAATATATATAAAATGTTTTATGTGTGTGTGCGTGCTAAGGGCACAAGCCATGGAAGATGTTTGTGGGTAAAAGGACAACTCTGTGGAAATTCATTGTATTCTTCAAAAATTTCATAGATTCTGAAGATGAAAGTAAAGTCATAAGGCTAATAGTATCACATAGCAAGTACCTTTATCACTGAACCATCTTGCTAACCTTGGACTTACTATCTTATCCATATATACTACACTTACTAAGAATTAATTGATTCAGGTTTTTGAAGATTTTTTTTCCCTAAATAGCATGATTAATATTTGATGGTCATTTTTATTTTTTTATTATACACTTCTGATTTGGAAGGTTATTAAGTAGGACTGTGGGAAAAATATTGAGATCTAAGTATCAGTTGTTACACATTTACATGAACAAAACATTATTACTCTATTGTAGAATATTCTAACTTTCTTCAGAAAAAGTAGATTTTTAAGTAAGGACTGAATAGCACACGGTGGTTTGCAAATAAAGTGGAAATAAAGGCCCAAGTGCTCACCATTAATGTATAAAATGCCTATCAAATATCCTCATAAATAAAGTATCATGAACTGCTTTATGATCTTAGTTTAAGGCCCTGAACACTTCACTTGCTCTTATTATTCTCAAGTGACTGAAGCATGCCATGCTTCAGTGTTTACCAGTTGTCAGGGGAAAATGTTTATGCCCTGGAGAAAATGATAACATTCCTACCTCTAAGCAAATTGATATTGATACCTTTTGTCTAAGAGTGGAACTCACATTTTATTAATGATCTTACATGGATAGTTTGGTTTTACTGATAATTTTTCCAGATTATTCTGCATTTCAAAGAGAATGAAAAAGAATGAGAGTAGTAACAAAATAGTGGATTTTGAATAGACATTTTTTACTTATTCAGAAGTCTATTTTCTCTCACACATATTGATATATATTTAACGTAAACTATGCATGAATGTATAGTACATAGTTATTCACATATGCATTGTGAAATAATTACCCAAATTAAATTATTTGTAATCTATATCATTTCAGTTTTGTTTCTTCAATGATAAATATGTGTCTAATATATTATTAAGCTAAATTCAAGTGTACAAATGTTATTGTAAACTAGAATCTACAGGTCTTACATAAGATATCCAGAAGTCATTCATTATGCAACTTAAACTTGTATACTTTAGCATTTTGTTCTATTCATTTTTATTAACTATTTTATTTATTTATAATTCAAATGTTACCCCACTTCCTGGTCCACTCCCTCTATAAGTTCTTCACCCCATCCCCTCACTCTTTTCTCTAAGTTGGTGCTCTGACCACCCACCCACCTACTCCAACCTCATCCTATCTTCCCTGAGGCATCAAGTCTCTCTAGAAAATTAGCACATCCTCTCCCACTGAGGCAAAATAAGTCAGTCCTCTCCTACGTATGTAGCAGGGTCCATGGACCAGCCCATGTATGTGTGCTCTTTGGTTGGTGGCTTAGTCTCTGGGAGCTCTGAGGGGTCCAGGTTAGTTGATACTGTTGTTTTGCTTCCTAAAGGTTGCCAATCATTTCAGCTCCTTTTATTACTTCCCCTAACTCTTCCATACTGATCCCCAACCTCAGTACCATGGTTGGTTGTATCTGCCTCTGTCTCAGTCAGCTGATGGCTAGAGCCTCTCAGAGGACAGCCAAGCTAGTCTCCTGTCTGTAAGCACATGACATCAGTAATAGTGTTGGGATTTGGTGTCTGCAGATGGGATGGATCTCAATGTGGAGCAGTCTCGGGTGGCCTTTTCTTCAGTCTCTGCTCCATTTTTCAACACCAAATATATTTACTGTATTCTTTAAGTTTATTTTTAAACCTTCATATTTTCATTCATAATTCTCTGAGTTAATGTTTTCTTTCCTTTATTTTGCTAAATGGTACTTGCTTGCATGAAATGGGAAGACGTATTTCTAAAGTATCTTCTTTATTGGAAATAGATTAATCGCTTCTACAATACATGCTGACCTTAGTTTTCCCTCACTCCACTCCTCCCAGCCTTTCTACCCTCCCAATATACTCACGCTAAATTTCCCTTTAAAAAGCAACCCTCCAATAAGCAATCACTTTTAATTTAATTATGAAATCTTTACTTCAATGTTTCTCATGGTCATCATTGCTTTTTTTTCTCTTGGAAACAGAAGCATGTATAAATAAATAGATATGAATAGACATTTTTCTGCATTCCTTGCTTTGTCCAAATTGATAGAAGACCACTGTGCTGGAAAATTAGTGGAAATGAATCTGATTTCAGTCCAGAATAATGAAAACAAATTCTGTGACTATGTTTTCTAAAGTCTTTGTTTTATTCATTTTGCACCAGAAGTACAGGAACCTATTTTAGATTATGTTTGGGAGAGAGATATCAACAGGCATACTCACTGTGGAATTCCAACTGTAATTAATGATAGATTCAACTGTACTCTATCCATGATATACTGTATCACCTGTATTAAATGCCGCACTTCCATATCTTCCCTGTATCGAATGATTTTATTTATTGGATATATATACATATATGTGTATATATACATATATATATATATGTATATATATATGATGATATCTCATTCTTTGAAAGACAGTATTTCTTAAAGCTAATCTGAAAAGGTAAACAATATAGAAAATTTAAATATATTTTTATTTTCATAAATTTCCTTTATATTTGCCTGTACCTTACTATCAGTATTTATTGAAAACTGTCTCTCTAAAGAAATAACAAAAAGAAGTCATTTCAAATTATAGAATCTTTTAGATACTTTTGATGAAGTTAAAATTGAAAAAAAACCTTTTGCATTTAACTAATAAGAATTCAACACTTTAAAAGTTTAATAACTTTTTAAACTTACTTATAAAAATTGATTCCATCTCTGGGGAAAAAAGACATTCTGCTTTCATTAAAATGAAATGACCAAAATGTCGATGACACGCTTGCTATTAAACCTAACTGTATTTAAAATACAAAAATTAATTTTTCATTAAGTCTCAATGCCTCGAAGCATTATAAATCTGTGACATGTTTCTAGTTTACTGACTTGTGAAAACCGAAACTCTCTTCCACATCTCTACATACAGAACAAAGGATATGTTCATGGTTTTAATAAAATGAAAAGAATAAGGTCAAAAATGAGAATTTGTTGAAGGTTGAATGGTTTGATCCTGTGACTTTTATATAACTCAGGATGGAAATAACCCAGTTCCTCTATACTTTTCATGGAGAAACAAGTCAAAATCACAGAGGCTGGAAAGTTTCTTTACATAGATTTTTCAAACAACTTACATAAAGATGCTGGGGAAATTCACAAAGACCTAAATAATGTTATAAAATTCTGTTTGGAAGACAGGGCAGAGCTGCATGATGCAACAATGCCATCTATTGGCATCTAAGGAATGACACTGACCATAGCTGGTTTGCAGTGACTGAAGTGGGTAAGCTTGTAGTTTGGATCAAGTTAACAAGAATTCATTGAAAGCTTAGATGCTTTTTCTCATGGGATTCATTTGTGAGTATTAAATTACATATAACAAAAGTACCATTCACATGTCCAAACATTATGCATTGATATGGTCACCTGCCTCCCCTCTTTGTGATGCAAGATGTTCAAATTCTTACAAGGTCAAATGTGCTGGGCCTTGATTTTATATAGACTAGTATCTTCCCTTTTGAACAATACATTTTTTTTATTAGAAATTACAACATTCTCCTACATTGATTGTGTCTTTGCCCCACATGTTTCCAATCTCAGTAGTTATTCTGGTTTCTAAGAAGACAGGAAAAAAATCTACAGAATTGGGACTTTTCACAGTAGAGATAATTGATTCTATCCCCAAATATTCTCACCCAGAATGTGATAAGAGAATCTTTGGCTACTCTCAAGGAAGTGTAAAACATTCTAATGTGGATATAATCTTAGTTTCAATTCGCTCTTACAGTTCTGGACCTTCGGATGTACTCAGGTTAAAAAACAGTGTTCCTGGCATATACAAGACACTGGCTTCAGGGTTCTGCCCTGCCAATTTCCCCAAAAACCCATGTATCCTGTAAATATCAGTAGTAATGATGTGTGGATCATTTGTCTTATCTTTACATGCAGTTCAGAAAATGTAATACACACATTATTTCAAATAACACCCACATTAAGGAAATAAGATATTCAATTACACTAAACACAATAAAGACATCAAAATTGTCACTTAAATGGTTAGTGGGGTCAAGGAAGGAATAGTCTCCCAGTTTTCTTAAGTAATGATAAAAAGGCTAAGGGATGAGGATTTTGTGCAAATAATGAATTGGGATAAAATTTGCCTGATTCTCATACATTGCTCAATAAAGTAAAGTAAACTATTTCTTCAGCACATCCTCAAGTATTAAAATTTGAGGTTACCTATTGTGTCTTTCAAATATATATTTATCCTTTCCTTAAAAAGAAAAAGTTGCTAAAATGTTCATTTTTATTTAAATAACTTCCTTTTATTTTCATCACTTTGATTACTTGCTTTAATTTTTAAGGGGGTATATATGTGGCATTTCAACTGAGACTTACTAATCAGTAATTAGATGAGTAGTTTGTCAAATTGTAGTATTACTATGCAATGTGTTTACTTACAGATAGTTAAGTCTCTCATATTTGAAAACAATATGCCAATAAAAGCCTCTCGAACAAACACATTGATTTGAATACTACAGGTCATTTGGAATAATAATAAAATTATAAACAAAAACACATTTTGCTATTTCCATTTGTGTTTCTGCTATGTCTCAAATACAAATGCTTTGAGCTTTGACTTCTCTACAGCTGTCATATCCTGTTAGTAATGCTTTAAATTAAAATAGTTCCTTTAGTGGACTCTTGTTTTGACATAAATATATTCAAGGGTGATTTTATATTTTTCAAATAAAAAATCTAGGCTATCTAAAAGTAGTAGTACATAATTTTAAACACTGAACAAATAATTATAATATTATTGTTCTAATTGATAAAATTTAAAATTTATGAAATTTCATTCATTTCAAACAACAAATAAAACATTTTTATTGGATATTTTACATATCTCCTTTCCTGGTTTCTCTTCTGGAAACCCCCTATCCCATCCCCCCTCCCCCTGCTTCTATGAGGATGCTTCCTCAACACCCCACCCACCCACTCCTGCCTCCCTGCCCTGGATTCCCTTACACTGGGGTATTGAAACTTCCCAGGACAAAGGGCCTCTCCTACCATTAATGTCCAACAAGAAGAAAAGGCCACCCAGAGACTGCCCCACCTGGGGATCCATCCTATATACAGACACCAAACTCAGACACTATTGTGGATGCCAAGAAGTGATTGCTGGCAGGAGCCTGCTATAGCTGTCTCCTGAGAGGCTCCACCAGAGCCTGACAAATACAGAGGCAGATGCTTGTAGCCAAACATTGGACTGAGCACTGGTTCCCCAATGGAGGAGCTAGGGAAAGGACTGAAGGAGCTAAAGGCATTTGCAACCCCATAGGAAGAACAATAATATCAACCAACCAGCCCCCCAAACCCCCAGAGCTCCCAGGGACTAAACCACCAACCAAGGAGTACACATGGAAGGACCCATGTCTCCACAGCATATGTAACAGAAGATGGACAATAAAACATTCTTATATTATCTCAAGTAGGAGAAAAGCCCTCTATCGGACGTAGGATTGGTAAAGATCTTTTCCCAATCTGTAGGTTGCTATTTTGTCCTATTTACAGTGTTACAGCCTTACAGAAGCTTTGTAATTTCATGAGCTTTCATTTGTTGATCCTTGATCTTAGAGCATAAGCCATTGGTGTTCTGCTTAGGAACTTTTCTCCTGTGCCCATGTGTTCTAGACTTTCCCCCACTTTCTCTTCTCTTAGATTCAGTGTATCTAATTTTATGTGGAGGTCCTTGATCCACTTGGACTTGGGCTTTGTACAGGGAGATAGGAATGGATCAATTTGCATTCTTTTACATGTTGACCACCAGTTGAACCAGCACCATTTGCTGAAAATGCTGTCTTTTTTCTATTGTATGGTTTTAGTTCCTTTGTCACAGATCAAGTGGCCCTAAGTGTGTGGGTTCATTTCTGGGTCTTCAATTCTATTCCATTGATCTACCTGCGGGTCACTGTACCAATATCATGCAGTTTTTATCACTACTGCTCTGTAGTACATCTTGAAGTTAGGGATGCTGATTCCCCCAGAAGTTCTTTTATTGTTGAGAATAGTTTTTGCTATCCTGGGTTTTTTGTTATTCCATATAAATTTGAGAATTGTTCTTTCTAAGTCTATGAAGAATTGGAATTTTGATGGGGATTGCATTGAAAATGTAATTTTTATGATCACCCATGTACCACAAACTGGCCATGAAAACCAACCCCATATTTTGTCTCTTGATAAATACTTGAATTCCATATAACTACAGCTAATTTATATGTTTTGGTATATTTGTTAATTAAAATTCAATGAAAATGGGTTTTTGAAATGAATAGCATGTACATTGGATTTCTGAAAGTTACGTGACTTTATTTCAAATCAGTATTATATTGAGGTGTAACTAAGTGGTTTCTTAGTTCAATCTTTAAATGTTTTGATTTTAAAACATTTATGCATTGTTATCTTTTAATAAAGAGAAATATATTTATAAGAATTTATAGCAAATATATGTAACAAAAACAAATCAATACAATAAGCATTACCTATACAAATTTTTCTATCTATTCTTATGCATGCTTTTTAGATCTATATCAAATTTTTTAAATATAGATCAGAATTCTATCCATTTGAAATACTGATGTTAAAGAATCAATTTCCTTTATGTGCATTTAGAATTTCATATATGTGTATTTTAAACTCTTTCTTGTTTATAAATCATATTTTTAACTTTCATATAGCAGCAATTTTGTTGTCACCCAAAGAGAATCATTTATTTCAACAAAATATGTGATTTTCCATTCAGTGTATGGATGATGGTGGTGGTGGTGGTGGTGGTGGTAATGGTAATGGTGGTGATGATTTGCTTTTTTGAAATAGGGTCACACTATTTGGCTCTGATTGCCATGGAACCTGCAGTGTAGACCTGGTTGCCTTTAAACTTACAGAACTCTCAGACCCAACTTTGCATTATCGTATTTCGCCCTTCTCATAGGCTTATCACTTCCCCTTACCATAAAGTTAATGAAAACGCTGATTTTTACTTTGCCTTGTAGTTGCTTATAGACAGAATTCACACTCTCAGTCACTTTATGGTAACTTTTGCAATAGCGGGTGCTTCTCCTCAATATTACTTCATTACCAAAATCTAATAATTTACTAGTTAGTACCCAATTCACCAGATTATTTAGAACTTTAAAGAATAAAAATATCCTAGCTATGACTCATACCATCCGCTAGTCCCAAAGATTTGGAATTGTGAAGCCCAGGTTTTTACAAAGCTCGTTAATCCCCACTATATAACTTATATGCATTTGTCTCATATAAATGAACATTGTTTTGACTTTAAACTTTTAAACTGAACTAAACTAGACATTGTTCATGGTTATCCCCACCCTCAGAATATAATGGCACCGTATGGAAGGAAATGAATTTATTCATTGGGTTTTGCTGATATAACTTGAAGTCATGGCAACACTGCATTTGACACTTAGTTTAATATCTCCTGAGAATTTTTTTGTTACTTTTATTTTGATTACAGTCCAGTCATTACCCTGACCCCTGTATGCCCTCCCACAGTTCTTCATCCCATTCCTCCTCCCCCTTGTCTCTGAAAGGATGTCCTCCCCAATCCCTGCCAGGCTTCCCCACTCCTTGGGGCCTGCAGTCTCTTGACAGTTAGGTGCATTTTCTCTGATTAAACCCAGACTCCGACCCTGCAGTCCTCGGCTGTATATGTGTTAGGGACTTCATATCAGCTAGTGTATGCTGCCTGGTTTGTGGCTCAGTGTCTGAGAGATCGCAGAGGTCTAGGTTAGTTGAAATTTCTGATCTTCCTATGGAGCTTCCCTCCTCTTCAGCTACTTCCAGCTTTACCCTAATTCAGCCACAGGGGTCCCTGGCTTTCTCTCCATTGTTTGAGTGTTAAGTATTTGCATCTGTCTCAGGCAGTGACTTGTTGAGCCTCCCAGAGGACAGCCATGCTAGGCCCCTGTTTCTAAGCACACCACACATAGCATAAGTAATAACATCAGGACTTGAAGTCTTCCCCTTGAAATGTTTTACATGGAAATAAATTTTCAAAAGTTATACCTTGTGCCAGCATATTGTTATGGTTTTATTGGTAGTAGAAATAGAATTAAAAATTCTCTTCTTTTGGTTTGGCTGTTCATTTTTCAGGTCAGTACCTGAATTGTATTTCTTATAACACTAAAATATGAATGGTGTAAAAATATAAATATGTCACAAATAATTGTTCTTGGAATCACCATTAACAATTTAATGATTAATGTGAAATAAGTATAATTAAACTTGTGATACATAATGCTTAATGATACCCTGATAAGTACAATATTTTGAGGGAAAAAAAATCCTGTTTTGTGGTTGATTTGCCTATTCATGCTTTCGTAAGGAGAATTTATACAGTTAGCACAAAAATAACAGGAAGATAATTTTGTGGAAATCTTCAAGTATGGACATTATTCTTATAATCCATCTGTGTGTATGATTATGATTCTTCTCCTCAATGAAGAATGTTGATACCTCAGATCTTAGAAAACTGATCTATATATGTTAATATAAATTTCAGTAAAAATATAATTATTAGACAAAGTCTACTTTTCAACTGAGTTTTGAAAACAAAGTAAAATTCTGCAGATAAATTATCAATTATAATATAAAGTCAATTGTCAATTAGAAACATTACTTTGCTTAATAAAAACTGAGAGTGTTTACCCACTACATATATTACTTGTGTTTACACAACAACATTTTATCAGTTTGCTCCTTAAGATTTTATCACGGTCTTAATAAAAAATGAATATGCCCTCTCTGTAATAAAGACATAGATGAATATATTAAGTGATTTTAGTAAGAAAAATTCATAACAATATATATCCAGATATGTAATAATACATGTATACATATATATTTATACATAAAAAGTTATTTTGAGTGTATTATGGTAACGTTCAACTTTTAACTTGTATGAAAATCTGTTAGTATTTAATTTTTAAAAAAATTTACCTGGATCCTCATAATTTTTTTGCTTTGTTATCATTTTTGATTTGATAATGCAGAAAATAGTTAACCAGAGTCAGAAAGACTCAGTGTTAGGCTAATACATTGTTACTGTGCAGTAGCATACAATTAGTTACTCTAGCCTGCATACTAAAACCAGCCAAGATATATGGACCATAAAATCTTGATCTCAAGGAAATGTCAATAAAACATTCTTTTCTCGATTGTTAGAATACATAGAATTTAGTTGCAGAAAAGAACTATCTGTAGATTAGTTTCTCAAGCAAATGTTGAAACTTGTATACCCACTTTTTCCATTTATCCAGGAAGGAAACCATTTTCTACATGTTGGAAAGTTGAAAGTTGGAAAGATGCTATGTAATTTAAAAATATGAAAGAAAATTAAGATTTTTGGTTTAGAGTTAATAATAAATCTATACTTCTTTCACCTTTTCATCTTTTGTGACTATGTAGTGTACCCTAAATATATGTATGTGTATGTGTAATTATGTGCACTGATTGAGTTCTAAGGTTGTAGCCTGGTATGTTTCTCTACCATATGTTCTGAGATAAGATCCATCAGTGAACTTAGAGCTCACTGATTAAGATGTATATGCTGGCCTGTGAGCTCTGAGAGTCTTTTTGTCTCCATCTACCAAGCTTTGAGATTACAGGCAACATGTGACTTTTCTGGCTTTTTATGTAGATGCTGGGGATCCTCCTGATGATGCTTAAAAGGAAAGATTTTAACAACCAAGCCATTTTGTACAAACTACTCTACTTTCTTTTTTTTCATTTAAAATGTCATTTCTCATTCTCCTAAAATAATACCATTTCTCTTTATCCTAAAACTCTGTAGTATCTCTTTGTGTATCTGCTTGTACATTTGCACTGCATTAGTAACACGACCCTGCCTTTACTTTTTGCCTTTTCTATTTGGCATTTTCTACTGAGCCATTGTATAACATGAATATTTCTTTCTATATTATTTTTAAACACATTATTTTTATTGGATATTTTATTTACATTTCAAATGTTATCACCTTTCCGGTTTTCCCCTCCAGAAACCCCCTATCCCTTCCACTTCCTTCTATGAGGGTATTCCCCCACTCGTTCACCCACTCCTGCCTTCCCTGCCCTGGCATTCCCCTACACTGGGGCATCAAGCTTTCATAGGACCAAGGGTCTTTCCTCCCACTGATGTCCCACAAGGCCATCCTCCGCTACATATGCAGCTGGAGCCATGGGTCCCTCCATGTGTACTCTTTGGTTGGTGATTTAGTCCCTGGGAGCTCTGGGGGGTCTGGTTGGTTAATATTGTTTTTCTTCCTATGGTGTTGCAAAGACCTTTAGCTCCTTCAGTCTGTCCCTTAACTCCTTCATAGGGGCCCTGGTGCTCAGTTCATTAGTTGTCTGTGAACATCCGCCTCTGTATTTTCAAGCTCTGGCAGAGCCTCTCAGGAGACAGCTATATCAGGCTCCTGTCAGCAAGCATTTCTTGGCATCAGCAATAGTGTTTTTGTTTGGTGACGGTATACAGGATGATTCCCTAGGTGGGACAGTCTCTGGACGGCCTTTCCTTCAGACGCTGCGCCACACTTTGTGTCAGTAAAAACACATTCTTTATGGTTGCCTTCTTCACCTTTAATTAAAATTCATCTCTTTTTAATTATTGTTTTGTATTTTTCTTAACATTCTTTAGTTTTCCAATTCATATCTGAGCTTTAGTAATGACAAACAGTTTCGATAAAATATGCATAATTGCTATCCTTTGAAAATATTAGCACTGGGCCCTAAATCAGAATGTTACATAGCAAGATCCTGAATATATTAAAGAATGGGTCATACATTAACACTTAGGAATCATTGTGTGAGACTATATTTTGCATGAAGTTTACAAAATAGTATTAGTTATTTGATTTTCAAAGAAAAAATATGAAAATTTTCTTAGTCTCTTTTCCCTTCCTTAGTGAAACTCTATGATGTCCCTAAAATTTCATGATTTGATAATATTTACAGTCCTTCCAGTAAGACTTTTCAGCAGCCAACAACACAAGTATTATGACTTCTCATTTGTATGCAGACTACAGAATCATGTAAAACCTAGGCTTCCATTACTCCAGAGTCTGTAGTTATAAACCACAGTATTTTTGTTTTGGTGGGAAAACTGTTTGACTATTTATAATGATTTACTATAGTGATCATGTAACTTTTACGATTTGCACATTCATGGGTAAAATTCTTTATTGAACTTTGAATAAGAGAAAAAAATTATAATGCTCATATTTGTACATGAAAACTGAAGCCAAATTTTATAGGGATTTTCTCATCTCATAATTCCAGTTTGTAAACCCCATATTATATTGCATCTAATAGTAGATAGTTCATACTTTGATTTACGGATTCTATTAATAGTAAAAATATAACATTTTAACAACAAATCAACATTTATAAAATATAATCAGACAAGTGTATTTCTTGTCAATATCACAATAGACTTCCATTGTGATGGTTCTTCATGTCCCTTTTTAATGTTTAAACACTCCCATTGAAAAGCTCCTAAATACTCATACAATTATACGTCTACATAGTATTCTACATTTGTAAATATCTGTGTTGATTATTGTCTCACTAGTTAGTAGTTAAATATTTTCTTGAAAAGTCCACTTTCTTCTACTCAAATTTATCTTTCAGCATTTTCTAGTAACATGATTTCAAGGTTATTTGCCTTTACAATTTTAAACACTTCATCTTAACAAATATAATTTGAGCCAGGCAAAGAGACTGTAACCTTATCTCATGGGAAGCAAAACTATGATGATCACTGCTACTTAGATGGTTATATAGTAGGCTATATAGCAAGTTCCAGCATAAACAATACTATAGAGCAGTGTTTCTATACATTCCTAATACTGTGACCCTTTAATACAGTTCCTCAAGTTGTGGTGACTTCCAATCATAAAATTATTTTGCTGCTACTTCATAACTGTAATTTTGATGCTGTTACAAAGCATAACATAACTATCTGATATGTTACCCTCAGAGGGGCTGCAACCCACATGTTAAGAAGCATTGCTGTAAAGTGATAACATATCCCTAATTAAATAATTCATCAGATGATGACATAAAATATCATCTACATCATTTTTTATTTTTAAGACTTTAATTAAATTGCATTTATCTACTCCATTTCTTTCCTCCAAACTCTCCAATATAACTCTCCCTACTCTACTTCAAATTCATGGTCCCTTTTTCTTAATTCTTATTGAATGCATATATGTATTTGCACATACATATATGTTATTAAAGATAATCGTTTGATTCTATTTAATGTTACTTCTATGTAAGTTTCACGGCATTCAATTTGTCACCTAACAACCAAATCTTGTGCTATTCCCTGAAGAAAAACACATATCCTGTTCCCAGTTTTTATCAGGGACCTGTTCTTCTTTGTGTAGTGTTTAGACCTTATGGACTTTTGTGTATTTGTTGAAATCACACTTGTTCAGGTCATGTTTCAGCAGTCATTATGGTAAGACTTTATGACTCTCACTGCTAATATTCCTAGGAGACACAGTGTCACAGGAAACACCTTGATCCTCTGTCTCCTGTGTTGTTGGACAGAGTTTTTGAAGAAACTGAAAACATATAGTTTATTGCTGTTGTTCTTGCTTATTTCACAAAGATGAGCAGTAAGTCCCTATTGTTAAAGACAACATGTACTTCAGAAACAGGTCTAAGGGACCCCTGAGCTGGCCATGACCCAAATGTCTACTCCCAAAGGACTAGCTTTCGTAGTACTAGATGGTACCATACAAACTTCCAAAGGAGAAAGATAACCAACCGATCTACCCAGGTATGATGCCTATAAACCATATCAATGACCAGAATGACACTATGATGCTGTAGTGACACAGATACCTTGGTTGAAACCAACAGCTCTTTATTGGAATTAAAGTCTGCTCAGCAAGTAGAATACCATGCCTGCTATGGAAAACCTATCTAAGTACATATCTGCTTATTTTTAGTAATTTTTAAAGTAAATAATTCATGCAAATTACTTTAAATCTTGATTTATAAAACTTAAAATATCATGGAGTAATAGCTGATAAAATTATATTTTAAGGACTAATCAAAGGAGAGTCTATTGTGTGTATCCTTATATAAATATAGTATATAAAACTTAAGGAAATGATGGCATATTTTTTTCAAATAAACAGAAATAAAAATCAAGACATTTGAGTAATGTTATACAATTGTCTTAGGATTACTATCACTGTGATCAAACATTTTGGGGAGGAAATTGTTTGTTTGGCTTATACATCCACACACTGATCATCATTGGAAGGAGTCAGGAGAGGAACTCAAACATGACAGGAAACCTAGAGGCAGGAGCTGATGCAGAGGCCATAGAGGGGTTCTGTTTATTGGCTTGCTTCTAATGGATTGGTAAGACTGCCTTCTTATAGGACCCAGGACAACAGCCAAGGGTGCCACCACACACAATAGTCTAGATTCTCCCCATCATTCACTAATTAAGAAAATGCCTTACAGATTTACATACAGCTGAATCTTATGAAGGTATTTTCTCAACTGAGTCTCACTCCTCTCTGGTGACTATACCTTGTGTCAAGTTGACATAAAACTCACCAGCATAGCCATTAAGGTTTCAAATTTCCTCTTTATTTTGTTTTACTAGTTTTAAGTATGTGGATGACATTTCATACTCACTCAAGGACTGCAGACAGTAAGCCATGAATTCTATTCATATTTTCTCAATCTCTCTCCCTCTTCCTCTCTCTCTCTTTGTGTGTGTGTGTGTGTGTGTGTGTGTGTGTGTGTGTGTGTGTACATGTGTGAAAGAAAATGTAAAAAAGAAAAAAATCAAAGGGCTAATCCAGTTGCATTATTCCATGCAACTTCCTTAGTCTTACAAAAACATGCTTGCTTCTAACATCTTGGTAAAAGCATGGATGTGTAACTACTCGTTCTACAATCAAGGACATCTAAGGAAGTAAATAGATTAGTTTTGTAGACTCCATATTAAGGAAACTGAATAGGATAAAAGTCATTGAGCAGCTTCTGGATAACCAGTCCATAATCCTGACTAGAGTTCTTATGTGAAACCTTTAAAAGGAATATACCAAGCATTTTAAAATTCAATGAAATCCACATTTATATAAATATGATGATCTCTTTTCTCCAGCATTTTGCTCCTAATGTGTTTGATGATAGGACTAAAAAACTTTGCACAGATAATTTATTTTGGCAGCATTTCCATAGTGACAGGGGAAAATGTCCATAGAACAGACCCTGAAAAAAATGTTCTTAGCAAATCCTCAGAGGTGTCTCTGCTGCTACAGATAATCACAAAAGTTGCCAGAAATTAAAATGTGCAGTGGATAAATACAAAATTTCTCCTTCATTGCAGTGTTAGAAAATCTAACTTCTTTTCTAACCTCAACAGTTTTGCTGCCATATTTTAAAATCCTTTTCTGTGATATTTCTAGGGCAACTTAGTCACCTTCATCTTGATCTCAGTCACAACCCAACAAGATCTTGTCAATCAAAGATGTGTAATCTCAAGAAATTCTTACCTAGCTTCTTTGTCTCTAGACAAGTCTTTGGAACGTACCCATCTATAGTGCTTCTAGATGTTTCCAATTCCAAGCTAAAAAATCTGACAATTTTTATTTCTGAAATGATATCAGTGGACTATATTAAAGAGGGTGATATCATCCTTCTTCTTATTCTCAGTACCCATATAATCCCTCTCTCATTCTTTTTTATTACTACAGAAGTCCACTTTGATTTTGAAATACTTCCTTGTCCTATATCATTTATTACTCTTCAAATCAAGAATATTATTCTTCCATAAATTTGGTTAAACTGAGATAAACGAGTACAATGCTATTTTCTTTCCATTCTTTTCTTCGTTATTTCATAATTAATGTATTGCTTGATTAATTTATAAATTAATTTACACATATTTCTCATGAAGCTATATGTTTGAGGTAGCATCGATATTATAAAGAGAAATCATGTGTTTCTCTTTGAGGGGAATCTAAGCTGTGTAAAATATATTCTATGTCACTATTAGGAAAGCTCTAGAATTTTAGAACTCTTGAGCTTTAGATGATATCTTAAACCCATTTTTTTTCTATCTATAACGCTTTCTCTAACATACTGATACACATTTTATGAACCTTTCTTTAGAGAAAAATAAAATTATTTTATTCTTTCTTTTTGGGATTGCATTCTCTAGCATAAGACATAGTATGTTTGTATCAATTGTTTTACTAAAATATCTTGGGGTTAATTTGTGGAAAATGGAAATTGAATAAAAATAAATTATTTTCTCGACCTATGAAAAAAGAACACACACGAACATCACATAGCTCAATTCAATGAAGAATTGTGTAATATCTAGTTTGATGGTGCTAGTATTAAGGATGCTAAGCATAAATATATTTTCTTTTTAGTATATACCTTCTCTTTATGATTTGTTATATTGCTTCATACCTCAGTAGAAATTTGAGAATAATCTAGGGAGAGATTTCTACTTATGGTTTTTCTTCTTTCTAATTTTCTTCTAAAACTATCAGTGTTGTATGTAAGTAGTAATATCTTATTCAAGAAAGTGTATAATTCATATATTCCATATATTTTTGTTTCTCTTTCACTATCTTGTCTTGAAAGCTTGGTATAAGCATATTTATCACTGTTTTATAATTCTATAATTTCTCTTGGTACCTAAAATTTAAGAGATTTTCTTTAAATTAGCCATAAGTATATTGTAGATGAAGGTCACTCATGAATACAAATTACTATAGTACTCTTGAGGAACAACTAAATTCTAACTAATAATTAAATCAGAATTATTTAAATTAAACTTTGTCATCTTATTTGAGTTAGTAGTTTTTCTTTCATCACAAAGTAATTCTTTTTAGTGAAACAAAATGTTTCTTAAGAAGTTAAAATCATCAAAAATGGTTATAACTGAAATTATTTTTATTTTCTCTCTGTTAGCTCTAAAAGCTCACTCACTGGAATGACAAAACCTTTTCTCTTTATTGCTGAAAACATTTAATGTATGCAAACTTACATTTGGCTCAAGAACATTTTTAAAAATAGAATTTTCAAATTGGAATGTTCTTACTGAATTCAGGCTTTTATGATGCTGTTTGATTTGGCATATGTTGCTTGAGATATCTGTATTGAAAACATTTTGCATTTGAGAGACTTTTTCTGCTGAATTGAGAAATTTCAACTCAATTTATAGTTATCAGTTGGGAAAAAAAAAGAAAGCACTTTCATCCAAGAAATTTCAATAGAATTGAGCAGTAAGTGCCTTAAAAAGAACAACAGAAGCTAACTTGATCCTTTGCCCACTTTAAAAAATAAAGATACATTACAAAATCTATATCTCTTAAAGACTCACAGAAAGAGAAATGTATTTGAAAATATATCAATCTTTGTAAAGAAATGTACTTTGCTATCTTATATGATTTCTTACATTCAGATGTAAGTTTATGATAGAATGTAATTATTGTACATTTCTTGTAGACCGTTCAGATGTAAGTTGACTATAGAAGAGTAATGCTGAAAAGTCCTTGAGTTAATACTTATATCCATACCAGAAGAATCTTTTCTATGAGGTTACATTTGACATCATGTAATAGTCAGTGGTTGCAGGTTTAGACCATGGAGATGGTTACTATTTATATAACAGAAACCTAAGCATATGTTCCATGGATATTAAGTTTTATGTATTGTAGGCATATTTTTCTATGAATCTTTACAAATTGAGCATACCTGGAGAACTACCATGTAGCTAAAGGAAAGCTAAGGGAAATTCATCAGAACCCTAGAATATCTCATTTTGCTCAACCCCAGTCCTGTTTTCCTAATGCAGTGAATGCTGAGGATCCTGATAGCCTAAATTTTCTTACTTTTATACTGCTTATAACTGGAATTTTATTTGATACATTCCTTGGAGTCTCATTTCTTTTGTTAAACAAAATACTTGTAGATTTGTTCTGTTTGTGACATGTGCTTTTAAAGATCTAATTTTTTTTCCAATTGCTCTAAAGTATTTTGTCATTGGAAATATGTTGCCATGTTTACATACAGTCTACATTGTGAGTAAATTTTAGCTTATCACTGTATTGCATATCCTTTTCTTTTGCACTACTTTTATGCCATTTGACAAATATTTCATATACAGTTCAATTGGTATCTATATATAGTCAGATATGTACCAGAAGACTCTCTACCAGGCATGTACATATTGTGCTTGACTAGATACTATCAACTTTCCAAGATAGTGTCTTTTATCTTCATTTTAGGATCATAGCTTGAGACTTTTAATGGGCTTTCTCAGCAAGACAAAATAAAATATGTAAATTTAAAAATTCATAAAAGGAGTTCCATTTAATTGAGCAGTTTAGAGGGAAGTAATAAATTTGTATTAGTTGATATTAAGAAAGCATTGATGGTGTTGAAGAGATGGTTTATCATTTAAAAGTTTGTAATGTTCTTGCAGAAGAACTGTGTTAAGTTCCCAGGACCACCTGTAACTCAAGCTCCAGGGGATTTGACACTTACAAGCATACTTAAACATATATCCACACATGGATACAACATCAAGTGCATAGTTAAAAAATAAAATAAAAACAAAAACAAAAAGAAAGAATTCATTGATACATGGATGTCCTTTGAGGCTTTGTGATACAGAAAAAAACAAATTGAATCATTTAGAACTTGAGGTCATCTCTAAGGGGTCATTGAAGACATAACAAATACTTCACTTTCATAACATTTTTTTCCTTTAAAAATAAAATCATTAAGATCACTAATAAAATACAGTGTGAGGTCAATCACATGATATGATTGTCACAACCCATGGAGATAAAGTAAAACATTAAGTCTTCTGTATTTTGTTTTTTAGTAATACTGAATTATTTTAGAACATGTAATTAGAATGTTTAATAAGAAATATCACATGTTTTATTATAATTTGTATGAATCTATTTCAAACCAATAAATATTTTAAATATTTCTATTTTGATGAGTGTAGAAGTTGGAATGGTGCCTTCTCTTGTATATCACTATACCTAGCATTGTAAAAGATGTGTATTTTGAGAACAAATTGCCAGTTTATACTCACACATTTCACAACAAAATTATAACCATAAAAATAGTTCACTTTTTCTTAGTTTATCTTTCACTGTCAAAAAGTTTCCTTCAATGTCATTTTAAGTAAGAAATCTAATGGCATTTTGAAATGTTGGCTTTGAAACAAACTACAGTTCAGTTTGCTTTGATGAGAAGAAAACTATTTTCCAATATTAGATTAGAGTGAAAAGAACTATAAAGGAGTTTTACTGGAAGATTTTTGCCTTTCATCCTTTTACAGTTTCATGCAACTATTATAAGTATACTCTGGTTGTTTTTTTTTTTTTAAGATATTTTTAAACAACTTCCTAAGCCTCCAGGCATTCATATTATGCATTATGTACTTCAGCTGTATTAGCTAAAGTTTTTTTGTTTAAAGAAGCTCTTGGTAAAAATCTTTAAATTTAAATTTAAGCCTGAAAACAACACAAAGTACTTAATACATCTGCCTTTCTTTGTGTAATGATCAACTATGCCTATGTGCTCCTTTATATCAGTGAAACATTTTCTTGAATTCCTTTTTAAAATGAGGTTAGAGAATAATGTGACATAAACCTTATACTTGTGTTCTGCTTTCTAAAGGGTCTTTATTTTTACTTTTGCTGCTCCAAATATAGCAGTTATCTCCTCCCATTCCCCTTTTCCTCAATTAGCTGCCAATGGTCTGGAACTTAATGATTTTTACCTCATATGATTCTATTTGTTTGTAATCCTATATTCAACATTGTACTGAAGTCTGTTAAACATTGATAAGCTGTTTTTTATGCAGCAGGTCCTTAGAGAGCATTCCACTAAAATGCTGCAAAGACTGGGATTAGGTTTAGGTATTGTAAGGTTGTTTTGAGACATTTTCCTAGTGTCTGTTCTTCCAATGATGCCAAATCAACTTGGCCTTGATTTAATATTGCTAAAATTGTAAAGCTGAGCTGACTTGGAGCTTTACATACTTCAAAATGACGAGGGTTTTTTTGGTTATTTTTGGTTTTTTTTTTGGTTTTTTTTTTTTTTTGAGCTATTTAACAAACAGTTCCCTTTTTAAGTGCCACAACAAGCAGTGGACACATGGGGCATTATTGTGTAGTTGCTGTGAAAAATTGTATTCTTTGCCAAAGCCTTAAGTTCCTTCCATTGCTATTCATGTTATACCTTCTTTTATCTGTTGCCAGGATCCTGGCAACATAATTTGATAGAGTTTTTATTTAGTAAGAAGACTTTCATTTTACTTAAGTTCATCTTATATATAAAGAATTAAAATTTTCTGGGTTACCATAGATAACCATTATTAATATTTGGGTACTTCCCTATGTATGTAATTTTGAAAAATTGAACAGTATATTGCTTGAAAGATTGTAGTTTGGGTGTCATGGTACATGACAATATCAGCATTTGAGAAGTAGTGGAAGTAAGATAAAAGTTCAAGGTTATCCTCAGATTCTTGCTGAGGCCATCTCCTAGAGAGAGGAGAGAAGCAGAGGAGGGAGGAAGTTAAAAAAGTATGGAGAGAGAGAAAAAGGGAGATAGGGAAGAAGGGAGAGAGACAGAGACAGAGACAGAGACAGAGACAGAGACACAGAGACACAGAGAGAGACAGAGACACAGAGAGAGATAGAGAGAATGAGAGTAGAGGAGGGGAGGGGAGTGAAAAGAGAGACAGGAGAGGGAGAGGAAGAGAAGGGAGGAGAGGAAAGAAGAAAACATTTATCCTCAGAATTTTCTTATATAATATATGATTCAAAACAAAGTATCCTATAGTATGTAAGAAAAGTGAAGAAAATTTCCACATTAACTCTACCTAGCTTACATAATAGGTTAGATACTTTGAGCCACCATGTATTTCTGTTAATAGTAACCCTTTCCCTTTCTTTCAAAGATAATTATGCTTTTCTGATTTTATATTTATCATTGTTTTCCTGTAAACATTGCTTAAGTATATGCACATGTATCCCTAAACAGTCCTTTCTTTCTTTTTATTAAGTCATTATAAAAGTGACACTGTCTAAGAAAGAATGAGTTTTATAATGATCATGTCTGCAATCAAACATGGAAAAACAGGAAAATTATTAGAAAGCTGTGTTTATTTAAGTTCTGAGGCAGTCTTTTATACATTATACAAACAGAACATAAGATTTGGGCTGTTGTCAAGGTTTTCTTTTGTCAAATGTACTGGAACAATAAAAGATAACACAAAGACTGATAAAGTATTCCTTAAGAAACAGTAATCCATTATCAACAACAGTAGACATTTACAATTTAAAAGGCCAAGCACAGGTGCAGTTTGGTAAAATATTGGTTCTTCCTCAAAGACATGTACATAAATACACAGACAGACAATATGGCCTTAATGATGCATTTTGTAGCTCAACCAAGTGTTAGCAGTCTATATTATCTTTGACTTTCAAAAGATATCAGCACCACTTATAATACCAAAGACTTGGTGAATATTCCAAAGCTATTACATGTTGTTCACTTATAACTTAAAATTCCCAAAGTACTTTGGTCCAGGTTGTATTTTTTCTGTATCTCAGACCTGAAGTTGATATCAAAGGTGATTTCATTATCAAGGAAAATATCTGTTTATGGATTTGAAAGCTAATATCTTCAAATATATTCTCTTACTCAGATTTTAATATAAATCAAAAATTTTGTTGCATTATGTTTCTATTATTTGGTATGTAATATACTGGTTCATATATTTATTTTGCATAGACACTAAAAGTTTAAAATTATTTCTCTTATGTATACCTGATTATGGAAGCAGTAAGATACTGATGATGACAATAGTTAACATTTATTGATTACTTACTAAATGCCAGCTGATGTTAAAATGTCTCATACTCATTATAGTACAGTGCATTCCAATAAATTTCTGGTGCACATGTAGGTGATATTTCCAATTCATAGACAAAAATGAACAGAAATATGTGGATATTTAAATAATTTACACCTAGTTATAAAACAAGGAAACCCTAGAGATGGAGATCTAACCACTGTGTGTTCACGTCCGCTGTCTACCTCTAGTAAAAAAAAATATTTTTTATTTTACATCAACCAAAATAAAATAATATATAGCCTACAAGGAAGAGTCATTTTTATCCATTTATTTCTATGAATAAATATATGTCTATACCTTTCTCCTGCTCTGATAACCTCTGAAGAATACAGTCATTTATAAAACTACATATTATAGTAAATTACTGTATCATTAAAACACATTAAACATTAGTGAATATAAATATATATGTGGGAGGCAATTGCAAATGCCTCAAGATTCTACTTTCAACTTCTATTGTATCATATTGTCAGATTCCTCATATAAGCAAGTTCATGTGATACTTATCTTTCTCTATCTGGCTTATTAACATTTATTTAAAAATCTTTCTCTTGGTCTGTACAAACTGTCCAAGTTATAAAATTTCAGTCTTTCATTGCTAAAATAACTTCATAGTTAATACAATTTTATCAACTGGTTCCATTTCATGTACAATGTGAAACTGATTCCATCTAATGCTAACTGTGCATAAGGTTGCAACAAGCATGTTAATGCAGATGTTACTTCAAAAATGCCATTGAATTTGCAAATTTAGAATGTGTATTTCCGCCACCTGCTTCATGCTCTGCAAAGATGTGGAGTCTCATCTTCAAATTCCTACCATTGAGGAGTTGACTGGTGCCAAGCCTTACTGTCCATGATATAAATAAATCTCTCAAGCTGCAAGCCAAAATTAAATGTTTTTTTCTCTTAAAATAAAAATAGCATGTGCTATTTTAAATAAATAAGAAAATAGTTTTAATAGAGAATAACTACAATCTCAACAAAATATAATTATACATCAATACATGTTTAAAATATACTTGAATTATATGATATATAGTATATATTTCTAATGTACATAAGGTATATATAAGTATTCCAATATGCTTACGACAATATACAGCAATTTTAAATATATGTACATAATATAAGAACACATGCACAAATACTATATCTACATTTTTATTTTATATTCCTCAGAAGTACAAAGGCAATTATCATTTTCTTCATATGATCATCTGTAAAGCCAGGCATGACTCTACATAGCAGCAATATCAGTACTTGGAGTAGAGGCAGGAGGTTGAACAGACTAGTAAATTTAGGGCTGGCCTAGTCTGTATGACACCATTTGTGAAGCTTTTGAAATCATTTGTGAACCACAGTTTCATAAAATTAATAGTCCGTTATATTTTCAAGTGAATAAATGGCTTAGCTCTAGGAAGTATTTAAACTCCCGTTAGGCAAATTTTGGCTTTTCATTTGATGTGCAAGGAGCTTAGAAGTTGGCACTGCATTTTATTCAACAAATTGAAAAATCAAAAACTTCTAGATCTCTGAGAATAATGAGATCATACAGCAAACAGCTGTCTAACAAATTGAAGAGACAGACTAATACAGGGAATCTCAATTTACCAGAGCCAAAACCTCCATGGGAAACACACGTCCAGGAGGGCAAACCTAGCACTGATGTGATGAATTATTTGAATCTCAATGTGGACAAGTTTATTTTTTCTTATACTGAACATAGATTCTTTCCTCATACAATATATCCTGATTAGAGTTTTTCCCTTCACTCTGTTCCTCCCAGTTCATTCCCCATATACCCTCCCCTCCAAAGTCACCCCCATTCTGACTCTCATTAGAAAATGAATACTCTTCTAAGAAATAAAAACCAAACATAACACAATAAAATATAAGATAAAGCAAGAACTATCATATTGAAGCTGGACAAAGCAACCCAACAGGAGCAGAGAATCTGAATCCCAAGAGCAGTCCCAAGAGTCAGAGACACACTCACTCATACAACCAGAGTACCATAAGTATACTAAGCTAATAGCTACAATATTTGTGTAAAGGATCTGGAACTGACCCTGTGTTTGGATTCTGAGGTCCCTGTTCCCCTGGTGTCCTCTATCCTCTCTGATTTCCCCTCCCCCCTCTTAAAATCAATTTTTTATTCATATTACATCCATATTACAGCATTCCTCCCTCCTCTCTTTCCAGGTCCACCCTTACAAATCCCTCCTTCCATTGCCCCTCTCCTTCTCCTCAGATGAGGAGACCCTGTTGGGTATCACCTCACCCTGGACATATAGTCCAAACAGGACTAGGCTTAACCTCTCCCACTGAGGACTAGTCAGGCAGTCCAGGTAATGGGAAGGAAATCCAATAGCAGAAAACAGAGACCAACACAGCTCCTGTTCTGCTTGTTAGGGGACCCACATGAAACCAAGCTACATATATACTACATTTGTGCAGTGTGCCAAGGTCCAGCCCATGTATGCTCTTTGATTCATAGTTCAGTCTCTGAGAGCCCCCATGGGCCCAGGATAGTTGTTCCTATAGGTTTTCTTGTGCTGTCCTTGATCCCTCTGCCTCACTCAATGTTATCTTCCATCCATCCACAACACTCCCCAAGATGCACCTGATGTTTGGCCATGGGTAGCTACATCTGTTTCCATTTGATGCTGGATGAAGCCTCTCAGAAGACAATTATGCTAAATCCCTGTCTGTAAGCATAGCAGAGTATCAATAATAGTGACAGGGGTTGGTTTTCTTGAATGAAATGGATTTCAAGTTGGGGCAGTCATAGGTAGACTGTTCCCTCAGTTTCTACTCCTTTATCTGTGCCTATCTTGTAGGCAAAACAAATTGTGTGTTGAAGATTTATTGGGTGAATTGAGGTCCCCCCCTACCTCTGTAAGTCCTGACCGGCAACAGGAAGTGGCCATCTACACAGTGGAATACTATTCAACTATTAAAAACAAAGACATCAAGAATTGTTCAGGTACAAGGATGGAATTTGAGATCATCCTCTGTGAGATAACCCAGAGACAGAAAGACACGTGTGGTATGTATTCACTTATAAGGTAACATTAGCCATAAAGTGCAGGCCAGCCATGCTAGGTAATTAGGAAATTCCAAGGGAGGATACAGAAACAGTACTCAGAAGAAGCTAAATAGTGATCAGAAGTTCATGGAAAGGTGGAACTGGGTAGTAGAGAGAGTGAGGGAATAGGGGAATTGAGATGGAGATTAGGTATGAATAGAGGGTGTGGGTACAAGAAAGGGCTGGAAATGAGAATTGAAATTGGCAGAGATACATCTCTAGTTACTAGCTGGAGGTCTGACACTGGGAAGGATATGGGGAGTATGTAGGGGTAACTATAGCTGGTGATTATGTTTTCTGTCTCCTCTTCCATAGAGTTCCCTAGATGCTGATGGAAGAAATTTGATAGAGACCTCCAATTCAGACTCTCTCTAAGTAATATATGAATTTTGGTCTCTGCATCTGTTTCATCTGCTACTAGAGAAAACTTTTCTGGTGATGTCTGGAAAAAACACTGCTCTATAAGTATAGAATAATATCATTAGAAGTCAAACGTCCTTTTTTATTAATTATTTTATTTATTTACATTCCAAATGACTTCTCCCTTTCCAGTCTCCTGAAAGCCGCTACTCCATCCCCCTTCCCCTTTGCCTCTAAGAGGGTGCTTCCCACCCACCTATTCCCACCTCCCCCTCCCACTTCTACTTCATTTCTCTAGCATCCCTCTTCTCTTGGGCAACAAACCTCCACAGGACCAAGCACCTCTACTCCAGTTGACACCAGATGAGGCAACCCTCTGCTCATATGTAGCTTGGGCCATGAACAAACTCATATATACTCTTTGATTGCTGATTGAGTCCCTGGGACCTCTGAAGGGTCCTGTTAGTTGATATTGTTGTTCTTCTACAGGGTTATAGCCCCCATCAGCTCCTTCAGTCCTTCCTCTAACTCTTCCATTGGGGTTTCTAGGCTCAGTCCAATGGTTGGCTATGCATATCCGCATCAGTCTTAGGTGCTGTCAGAGCCTCTCAGAGGACAGCTACACTGGGCTCCTATCTGCAGGCACTTTTTGGCCTCAGCAATAGTGTCGTTGTTTGGTGTCTGTGAACAGCATGGATCCAAATTTGTGCAGGTCTCTGGATAGCCTTTCCTTTAGTCTCACTCAGGATGATATTTTTCTAGTACCATAGATGGATTTGCCTGAAAAATTTGGGAAGCCATCATTTTTAATAGCTGAGTAGTACTCCATTGTGTAAATGTACTACATTTTCTCTGTCTATTCTTCTATCGAGGGATATCTGGATTGTTTCCAGCTTCAGGCTATTACAAATAAGTCTGCTATGAACATAATGGAGCACATATCCTTGTTATATGTTGGAGCATCCTTTGGGTATATGCTGAATAGTTGTATAGTTGGGTCTTCAGGTAGAATTATTTTCAGTTTTCTGAGGAACTGCCAGATTGATTTCAAAAGTGGTTGTATTACCTTGCAATCCCACCAGCAATGAAGGAATATTCCTCTTTCTCCACATCCTTGCCAGCATCTACTGTTGCGTAAGGTTTTGATCTTAGTCATTCTGATTGGTGTAAAATGGAATTTCAAGGTCAAGGTTGTTTGGATTTGCATTTTCCTGATAAATAAGGATGTTAAACATTTCTTTAGGTGCTTCTCAGCTATTCAAAATTTCTCAGTTGAGAATTCTTTGTTTAGCTCTGTACCCCATTTTTAATGAGTATTTATTTGGTTTTCTGGAGTCTAACTTCTTGAGTTCTTTGTATATTTTGGATATTAGCCCTCTAAGAGATATAGGGTTAGTAATGACATTTTCCCAAAATGTAGGCTGCCATTTTGTCGTATTGCAGTCAAACTTCTTAAAAGATAGCTCACAATCTCGTATGGGATCACATAACTGGCAGCTTAAAAAATTTAGCCAAAGGAAAGAGTTTCCATATATACATTAACCAAAAGTGATTTCAAATTTAAACACATAGTGAACCCAATATGTCTTTGGTAGTACTTACTCATGTTTTGTCACATAATTTCACCATAGACTTGTTACAAACACACAATATTCAATTTGTTACAGCACACAACAGCAATTGCAAACACTGAAATATCCCTGCTCAGAGTGCCAGAATTTTATTACTTTTTACACTATATACAATGTTTTCTACTTTTATAAAAACATAATATTTTAATCTCAAAAAAATATGAGCTCAACTTTTCCCAAATATAATTCCTCAGTGTGTACTATATCAGTGTTCCATTGGAATGTATTGTGTCAGAATATTTATTATTTGGATATTATTGTTTGAATTACTAACTTGAATTTCACTAAAAGATATCATTAAATGTTGTAATAAACATAAATGTACAAGTATCTCTAAAGCATACTGACCTACATTCCTCATATATACCCAGAATTAGCATAGCAAAGATACACCATAGTTCTGTTTCTAGTTTTCTGGGGAAATTTCACAGTGATGTCCATTGTGGCTACATTGGTTTACATTTATACCTACAGACAATAAAATTTCCCTCTCCCCTGCCACCATCCTTAGCAGAAGGTGTGATTCATTCTATATTTTTTCAAATTTCAAAGTTATTTTAATTGTTATGAATATGCATGCTTTACATACATGCATGTCTGTGTTCTACCTTTATGTAATGACCATGAAATTCTTTCTAGTAACATTGTAGAAGATTCAAAAACACAACAATACAAAAAAAAAATACATGGCATGTTTAGGAAAGAGTCAAGCAGAGTCCTGAGGACTGAAATTCTAGAAAATGGTGTCATAATCTTTTACAACTCAAAGGCACCTCTAACAGAAGGTGGACAGTTGGACTCACATACCAGTTTTGTGGAAAGGGTTAAAAGACATGCTACATTTAATACTCTGAACATAGTACATGACACCTCAAATTATCAGTTTGTTCTTAGAATGATTGCTTCTAATAATAGCAAATTTTATAGTGTAGTAGCATGGACACAAAGTATCAAAGCAGATGGAAAACTTTGGGTTCATTTTATACTTTTGATATATGGCATTAAATTAAATGCATATTTTATTCATAAATGTTTCATAAAGGAAATTTCTAGCAGTGATTAAAATTTTGATTATAACCACCCTTGAGTTTCATAATGTAAAAATATTTTCACAAGTCTATGATTAATTTGCCCCATTTAAACTTTTATTCTCAATAAAGTACAACATTAAATATAATTAGAATTTCATATGACATATTGAGAATTACACTTTCAAATATTAAACTCTGCAGACAAAGTTAAATTTCATAGCTGGTCAGGAGCCTAATCACATACTTCATTATCCTTAAACGACCTTTTAGGGTAGCTATATTCTAGCCATTGCAACTAATATTTTGTATACTCACCTATGAATAGAAACTACATTGTCAATTTAGAAATGAGAGTGAGATAAAATGAAATGAACTTTTACCTTTACCACTTTCTATGAGGTCATTTGTTGGTTAAATTATTTCCTATGCTTGCTGTTTATCTTACTACATCAGTCACTCATGAATTTAAATTAGAGGCATTTTGATAATATAATTAGTAAATTATCACTTGTATCTACTGTGTAGTAAATGTATAATTTTATAGCAACTCAGTTATAGTGTGAGCCTTGGAATAATTCATTTTTCACATTAAACACACAAACTACAAGTACCAGTAAGTTGTAAGTTTGAATAATGTTTCTTTAAATGATAAAATATGATAGCTAAGTTATGCCTTTTGTCCTGCATAGCATTATACTGTTACTATTTATATTTCCTCTAGTTCTACTTCATTTTCCATATGTAATTTTTACGCCTGTTGAAATGGTCAGTGTAATATTTGGAAAAAAGAAATCTAAGTGACATGTACAAGGTGGTTCAACAAGCAAAAACACATGCGGGCAAGCCTGAATACCTGAGTTCAATTCCCGAAGCCCACAGTGTGTAAGAAGAGAAACAATAAAATCCTTTGGCTTCCACATAAGGACTATAGCATGCAATCCCTTCCCCCATGCACACACAGATTAAGTGTAAAATAACCAGTTTGAAAAGCATATAAATGACTCATTTTATGGATAGATGCAAATGTTTACAAACAATACTTTCAAAACAGCTTGGAAACTAAATTTATTCTACAGTTTGCTGTTGGTGATACTTCCTTTTTGTCTGTTTTCTTTTTGGCATCATTATCTTTAAGCCTACTAGATAGATACACAATACCTTTACACTATTTTTACAAATTACTGGTTTCCAGATTAAAGGATATGAAGCTTTCATGGCTAGATTTTAAAAATATGCAACACTAGGCATCTCCTTCATATGTTATAATTTAGTATGGGGAGTAGCTTTAGAACTTGTATCCATATTAAGTTCTAATAATGCAAATGATACTGATCTGGAGACAATCCTGAAAGTCTCTACTCTAGCAAATTATTCTGTGTGCCCTTTTCTAACCACTCACCTATCTTTCTCATGTTAATCTCTCCCAAAGCTATAGCACCATGACCATTGTCTTACTACGTACACAACCATCTCTGTGCATTTTATTATTCATAGATGTAACTTGTCACAGACATGCACACACTCACACACACACACACACACACACACACACACACAATCAAACCCTTACTGTCTCTTATTTATGTGCCAAATCAATATATCAACTGCCTGTAGTACTCATCTTGATGATGACCCTGGGCGTTCATATTTGACATGGCACTATTGAAATTCATTAGTTAACAATTCTCACAAAAATATTTTAATTAAGAATAATCTTTTTTAATAAAGCATGTATTTTATGGTCATAAGGTATTTGTTCTTAAATTATTTTCTAGAAGCCTATGAAAATAGTAACTATAACTAAGTATACAATGTAACTATTGAACAATACTTTGTAGAGATTTTTTTTAAAAGAACTCATCAAGGAGAAGCAAATGAACTCATATTACTGAGAAAAATGCACTGAAAACATAATATTAGCAATATGTTTTTTAAATGTGCCATAAACCAATGGTTAAGAATGCCAATTCCTTATCTTCCTACCTTCATTTCTTTCCCACTTCTTTCCTTAAATTCCACTTTACCATTTCATGTGTAATATTGAAAAGCCTGGCATATTTTTAGGGGCTTTGTCCCTGCTATTTCTTTTGCTTTGTTTACTCTTCTTTCTATCCAGAGAACTGTAGGTATCTCCACCTAATGAAAATAACATAGTCCTTGAGAATTAAAATGAAAATATTTTTTTCTGAAAAACCTTCCATTCCACTTTCATGAAAATGTTCAGCTTTTTCACTTGCTTAAAGATAGCATAACACTTGTCAAATATTTTTATAATTTTCATTTTTCAATTTTGTGGCTTTTATATGTACCTTTTCAAGAATGTATTTTCAAGCTACATATGAAAAATAAATAAAATTATAATGAAGATTGATAAATTCTTTTTCACATTATTACTAGAAGATTGTTAGTTAAGATGTAGGCTATTAACAAATAGATGTATATATTGATAGTAAAAACTATAAATACTCTGAATAAATACTTAAATCTTCACTTATTTTGTAGAACACAAATGGAAGAAATTAATCAAAGTATTTAAATATTTGATAGTCAATCTGGGATACAGATGGCTTAATTTTCATATTCTTCACCTAACTTTTAATTAAAACTACCACTTATAAGGACTTTTAGATTCTACAATTTAAGATAATTTACTTTTATAATGTCTTAGACATGAGCAACATTTTATTTACTAATTTATCTAAAGTGCTGGCATGAATGATCCCATTCATATTTTTGCTTGTATGTTCTTGAAATTGAGACAAAGAATAAAAATAGAACACAATTTTAATGTCTAAGTTGTATAACTAACCTTTTCTTTGAACTTTCATCTTTTCTAAATTAATATAAATTGGCTTCATATGGAAAATAACATTATAAAATTATTAACATTTCTGATACATCATAGAGATATATACCTTACCTTTTACTAGTAGGGGCTCATAGAAACTGAACTAACAACCAGGGAGCCTGCATGGATATAACCAAAGCCCTCTGCACATGTGTGCAATTGTGTAGCTTGAGCTTCAAGTGGAACTCCTAACAGTGGGAGCCCAGTCTGTCTCTGACTCTGTTGCCTACTTTTGGGACCCCTTCCTCCTACTGGGATGCCATGTCTAGCCTCTATAGGAGAAATAGGAGAAGATGGTCCTAGTTTTACTGCAACTTAATACACAAGGGCTGGCTGCCATCCTTAGGAGTCTGCCCCGTTTCTGAAGAGAAAAGAAGGAGAAGTGGATAGGGGAGGAGGAATGAAAGGAGAAGAGAGTGAGACAACTATGGTCAGGATGTAAAGTTAATTAATTAATAAACAAAAACTTGCTAGACAACCTTCAAAATTTCAAGTAAGGAAATTAAACTGTGGTTGGCTGCTTAACATTAGAAATATATTGATTATTTATCTATATCTACCTATGCCGATCCAATGATGAAGAGCTGTGCATAAATTAAGACCATGCAAATGAATCTAAGAAATTAATAAGAAAATTATATATTTCTAATTCTTCTTAGTATGGATTTCACTGCTTACTTAGTCAAATAATATCAATTTTAATATATAAATTATAAAATTATTAAAGTATATTTCAGATTTGTAAATTTGTTCAGAAATAGATAAAGAAAGGACTTTAATATCTACTTGGCAAAAGCCTGGAAAACAACTCACAATCATGAGTTCATTATTTTTCAGTGCTGTGTTTTGACTATGGAAATGGCAAAAAATGTAATTCTGGAATTACTTTCCTGGACCTTAATTCTCCAGCAGAATATAAACTGTAGCATGAAAACAAACAAACAAACAAACAAGCAAAAAACTATAGATATTTTGATACTACTGAATTATGATCCAGTTTCTTGGATTAAGCTTTCTGTTCAATTTGATGTTTGTCGTCAGAAGTGTCCAAATCTGTCTAGTTTACACTGAAGAAAAAGATATTTCTAACCCTTGTTCATATTAACTTAATGTTTCTTAACTTTTTAAAGAAAGCAAATCTAACTGGTGGCTATTATAACCTATCCATTCAACCAATGAAGTAAAATACTAGCCCTTCAGGAACCGTGCTGATGCTTCACACTTGAACTTCCTGTTTTTAATAGTAATATTTATAATGGACTGCCTTAAGAATATGAAAACTTTTTATTCCTCTAAACAAGTTGTTCTTGGTTTAAGTGACAACAGATTTTGCAAAGATATAGTAAAAATATAAAGGCTTCATTCCTTCTTTTCATAGCAAGTCTAGTCAACTCTGTTACATGATGTGATTTGAGAATGGCCACTCTAAATATTGAACTGAACACTGTCCACTTTTAAGGTTTTAATGGAAGGAGTAAATGAATATAAAACAAATTAAAAACAAGCCTCTACTACTGTGTGTGAGCTCTAATATCACACAAAAATATTCAAGTCTCAAATAAAAATGTTTCAGTTTAGACAGAGATATCATTTTATATGCTCTAATTATTAATATTGTTTTAAAAATTGATATTAATAGTTTTAATTCTTAAAGATAGTTCAATAGTATATTATGGATTTTAAAGGATATTTGGTATATGTGATGATTTCTGTGATCAAGAGATATAGATACAATTACATATATATATTTATGTATGTGTGTGTATTTCATTAGCATTTTTGTCAGTCAATTATATTAATAATTTATCAATAATTATCATTTTTTGAACACATTTTTTCCAATTTTATATTTTTTGAATGTTTCAAATGTAAATTGTACTTCATTTGGTTGAATATACACTAAAATAAAATAAAGTTCAAATTACTGGTCCTGTAATTAGGAAATATTTGAGAAACAATTTTGTCTAAATATATTTTTTTCTTACCCATTATGAAATCACTTGTTCAGTCCAATGGTGATCTTCACAATGGTCTTAGTTGACATTTCCAGATGGGTCATGTTCTTAGTATCTGGCATCTTGGAAGTAGAAATCTCTTATGTGAATAGAAAGGTCCACAATTCCCCTGTATACCAAAGCCCCTTAAATCATGGAATTCAGGTAATTTTTCAGACAATTACATTGTAGACTCGGTTCCAACAGTATTTTTTTATAGAAAGTTATTCTATGAACATTGGCTCACTCTCAACAGTAGCTTCACTTCAATTTCTTTAACAAGAAATATTCCAGCTCACTGGCTCAGAGAATACAAGATGCCATTTGACAGAATCTCTTACTTCTCACTCATATATGGATTTCTTTGCCAGGGTAGTAAAGTATTCTTATTGTATTTTAATAGTGTCTGTTCTTTGAATTTTTTTTATTTTTGGTTTTAAACATTTTTATTTTTAGAGTAAAAATTTTACTCTTTAGGACATCTTTATGCCTTTACAGGAAAATTGCTCACAAACTGTGGAATTTTTTCAATCTGTTTTCTCCTTCCATAGCACATTTTCCTCCAATTGTTGAGCCAGTATTGGTACAGTATTATAAAAGGCTATGGATCACTATATATGTTATATAATCTTTGAATTCTGGAAGATATACATAATGTTTCTCATATCAGAATGTTTTTACTACTGTAAAGAACTACTGTGCTCCAGTTGTAGACCAAGGCTCCTATGATTCAAATTTTAGCAACTCTGATGTCAGAATATTTACTTCTTCTTCCAAAATGTATAGTTAGAATCATAAAGTATATAGCTTAATTTATATTTAATATTTTCCTTTTTCTCATGATTTGATATCCCAATTCATTTTTTCACTAATAATATTCCTTGATTATTTATTGTAAAAGAGCGACTAATTAAAGGACAAATTCTGCTTTAGTATTTCCACTTTTGGCAAGTATTAATGAAAATGATGTAAATATTTGTGTGTAGGAATTTGTATGAACAACAGTGTTTAGTTCATTAAGTAAATCTTTATGAATATGTTTACTTGGTCATATGGGAATAGTATGACTACTTTTGTACAAATTAAAAATAACGCCCCTGCCTAATTCTCTGCTATAGTAAAATAGATACAGCTGTACTGTTCTCTGACCATCAAGAAATGATAACATTTGTTGGTCCACACCTCACTGCTTACATTTGTAGTTGTCAGGACTCTAGATTTTAGCTTTGTCTGTCATACATTGCATTTATCATTTTATAAAGAAAATATTGATGTTCAAGATACACTTTCAATTTTATATTTCTTTTAATTATCATCCTCATTTTAGTTCATCTTTTATGCTATACCTCTCTAACAATTTCCAAAGGATACCTCTCTATCTGGTTCAAGGTCCTAGTAACTGACAACTCAGAAGTAGAAATATCTTTATTCCCTTTTATTGAAGGTACCAGTTTTATCTGTCTTTGAATTATTAATTATTAATCATTTATTCTTTCATAATTTCACACATACATGATGTACTTTCAACATTTCCCTCCTGTTACGCTGCTATCACTCTTCTCCACCTAACCTTTTTTTTTTTTTCCTAAAATGGCAGCAAGGTACATATATTTCTCCTGATTAGTAGTGAATTAAATCATGCTTAAATTGGATAATTCCACAGCTTCATTTGTGACCCACTTTGTTGTCCTTCCAGTGTTTACTACCCTTCCTCTCTGTGAAGAATCATTGTTGTCTTTCCAGTTTAATATCATTCACACTTATTTATTTTTGAATATGATTCCAAAGTTATAATATGAATATCAAGTCAATGTCCCTTTTCCTCAGGAGTCCAAAATTTCTACTATGACGTCAATGAATTATTGCATCTCCTTTCACAAACAAACTTCATTTATCAGTTTTTTAAATGATGTTCTTCATTGTCATTGAAATTGTTATCTATGTTTATTGTTATAGACAATTAAATATACACATGAATGTATAGATAAATTTAATAAGCCAATCGTGGTAGTACATGACTGCAATCTGAGTGCTTAGGAAAGTGTGGCAGGAAGGCAAGTCTAAGGACAGACTGAGCTACATAGGGGACCCTATGTAAAAATAAGGGATAAATAAGTACTGACAAAAGATTAGGGATGCAAATGAGTCAAAGAACACTTGCTTTAAACACACAAGTTTCTTCTGTAAGTCTCCAGAATCACAACAATTAACAATATAATGTAACAACCTAACATTATTGCACAATTCCAATAACGGTAATATCATTTCCTATCTTGGACCATAATCTCTCCTTTCCACTTCTTCCCATCCTTGTATTATTTCAATGAATCAAAGATGAAATTATTCTCATTTAGACATAAATATAGCACTATTATCCCACTAAAATGAGTAATAGTAATTCCATATTTTCATTAAATACATAGATTATGTTTACATCTACATTGTAATAAGTGAGTTCCATGACTGTTTTGCTTTTAAAATCATTGAAAATCTTATTCAGCTTTCCTTATTCCTGTATTACTGAATCTGGTGTTCATTCTATACAATTTCCAGATATCTAATTTTTACTGTCTATATAATTGAGTTAGAGTACAGTATACTCTCTGCCTTCTAGATTTTCTGTAAATCAATACAAGAACATTGACCCAGGTTCAAGTTATTTTTAAATTACTACAAATTTTTTCTCTTTGTTTTCTTTTTATTAAAGAAATTCATTACTTGTTTAAAAAAAATAGACTATCTTAGGCCTACCAGCATATCAGCATATGCTACTTATGAAAATTTTAATAAAATTTTAGATAAATGATGTGAATACTTTCACAGAAAGCAATAAACCACTGAATTAGAATATTAAAGCCAAGAGTTTTAACTTTCTTTTACAGCTGAGACACTTGGTTTCCAGGTGATACTCTCCCATTAATTTGTGAGTTTTGCATGGCCAAAAGGAAGACATTAGCAGAAAATTCTCTTTACTGTGTAATGGGGTTTGAGTAACAGTAATTTACATAAATATACACAGTTAAATTGACTATGTAATATTACTGAGTAATCATATGGCTTAGTGGTTAGGCATCTGAAGTTTTTTGATTGTTTGTTTGTTTGTTTGTTTTGACATCCAAATAAGTGTATCAGAGTGTTCACATTGTGATCACGAAGCGTTCCTGAACCAAGTTCCTCTGCATGCTGATTGAAATCTTTAAAGAAAGGCCTTCTGGAATTGCCTTAATCTCTCAGTAAGACAGTTACATAATAGCATACTATCAATAATGTTCATAGTTATAGGAGTAATACCATTGTGAGGAGAACCAAAGCAAAGGTAGTACGGAGGTATGAGCTTAAGAGTATACAGCTCACATTTGCATAATGTCAGAGTCTGCTTCTGGCTTCAGAGCCATCTCTAAAAGTTTATCTGAACTTGCAGAAGCAGAAACCTACATAGTCCAACGCTAAAAAGCAAGTATTGCATTGGATCTAAAGGCAGTGGTGGATTCCTGTTGTCAATTGTACACAATTAGCAAATCCATTAATCTGTTATAGGCTGATAGTCACTGTTTACTGTTATCTCAGATACTAAGATATGTAAAGACAAAATTTCCTTAGTTTTATTATTTATATTTAAATAACCTTATTAAGTCTCTACATCTTTGGGTTCCAAATCTGAGTATTAAAATAAATGCACATTAAAAATATTAAAACAGATGATTGTGTCTGCCTTGAACATACATAAGAGTATTCTTGTGTGTATTTCCTAAAAAGTACTGTATAATAATTAATTACTGATCATTTGCCTTTCTTTGCATAGTATAAAATATGTGGATATCACTTAAAAGTTTAAGGAAGTATATGTATTGACAATCATTAAACATCACACTATTTTATTTAATGGAATAAAATAATCATGGATTTTGGAAGATTCTTAGAACCAATTTATTGAAACTATCAATGGTGAGTACACATTACACAGATATTTACAATCACACACTGTACTAATGGGAATCCTGTAAACCTTTGCCAAGCATGATACATTTCCCTACATTCTTTCCACATATATTAAAATGTAGATATGTTTTATCCATGTTGATCATAGGAGAAACACAAAGCTTGATTATTTTGGGTGAATTGCAAGTATTGGAAATTATGTCCAAGAGACTTCAACAAAATTTACAGAATTGCTTCCTAGAGATCTCACTCCTTACTCTGTATGATGTTTGTTAGGTGACATAGTAACTGAAATGACCTGACTGTTACTGTTCCAAGTATTATATGCATTTTCTTTCTTTTATTTAGCTTCTCTGGGATAGATAGATGTATACCTGTATGAATTAAACTTTAACATTAAGAAGGGAGAATGTTTCTTTAAATTATTTTATTTATTTACATTCCAGTCATTGTGCTCCGCCTCCTCTGGGCCCCTTCAACAATTCTTCACCCCATTCTTCCTCCTCCTTGCCTCTGAGAGGATGTTCCCCTCCCACACCAAGCCCCTTCCCTGGGCCACAAGTCACTAGAGGATTAACGATTTTCTCCCACTGAGGCCAGACCAGGCAGTCTTCTGTTACCTATGTGCCAGGGGTCTTGGATCAGCCCCTGTGTACTCCTGACTGGTGGCTTAGTCTCTGGGAGCTCTCTGGGGTCTGATTTAGTTGAGACTGCTGGTCTTACTATGGAATCTATCTCCCTTTCAGCTTCTTCAATCCTTCCCCCAATTCAACCGTAGGGGAACATGACTTCAGTCCAATGATTGGGTGTAAGGATCTGCATCTGTGTCAGTCAGCTGCTGGTAGGGGCTAATAGAGGACAGCCATACCAGGCTCCTGTCTGTAAGAACATCATAGCATCAGTAATAGTGTCAGGCCTTGGTGTAGCCCAGGAGATGGATCCCAAGATGGGCCAGTCATTGGACCTCCTTTCCTTCAGTCTCTTCTCCATTTTTGTCTCTGAACTTCTTTTAGACAGGAACAAATCTGGGTCATGAATTTTGACTGTGGTTTAGTAACCCTGTCCCTCCAGTTGAGGCCCTATCTATCCACTTGAGGGAGGCACTTCAAGCTCCCTTTCCCCAAAGTTGGGCATTTTGGCTAAGGTCACATTCAATGAGAGTGTCTCACCTCCCGGGGCCCCGGGAACTTTCTAGAGTCCCCCCCACCTCCCACTCCCTGAGGCTTCTTATTTGCATTCATTCTCTTGGCCTTCTGGGCTTCTTTTATGCCCCCTCCACCTATATCTGATACTGTTCCCCTTTTCCCCTCCTACTCCCCTCTCCCACCCAGCTCCTCCCTCCCTTTGCTTCTCATGATTATTTTCTTCCTTCTTCTATGTGAGACTGAAGCCTTCTCACTTGGGCATTTCTGATTGTAACACTTCTTACAGTCTGTAAGTTGTATCCTAGGTATTCTGTAATTTTTGACTAATATCCACTTATCAGTGAGTACATAGCATGCATGTACTTTGGGGTCTTAGTTACCTCACTCAGGATGATATTTTCAAGTTCCATCTATTTGCCTGAAAAATTCATGATGTCCTCATTTTTAATAGCTGAATAGTATTTGATTGTGTAAATGAACCACATTTTCTGTATCCGTTCTGTTGAGGGATATCTGGGTAGTTTCCAGGTTCTGGCTATTACAAATAAGGCTGCTATCCTTCATTGCTGGTGTGATTGCAAGCTGGTACAACCACACTGTAAATCAATCTGGCTGTTCCTCAGAAAATTGGAAATAGTACTACCTGAGGACTAAGCTATACCACTCTTGGGCATACACCTGAAAGATGCCCAACCATACCAGAATATGAATGTTTTAACTTTAAGTATCAGACACAAATGTTTAACATTTATTCTATTTGTTAATGTTTCCAAATTCTTATGTTGTTTGAAAAGGTAATTTAATTCCTGTAGCTTATTAAATATCACATATATGGTCAGCAAAAGCAATCATTTTTACTTGCCAAAGCTAAGTGTTAATGTATATAATCAACATTATCATGTTGGTGTAATTTGTGACCTTTCATAAGTCACTTTGCCCTTTGAAATTGAATGTGCCACTATAAAAATTGGTATACAGAATACATTATCATAATATTCTGTTTACTGTTAACAACCACTGTATAAAATAACTTTGAAGTGTTGTTCACTTTAGTCTTTTCGATAAAACAAACCACTGAAGAATATGTGATTGTTAAGGTACTGGCTAAAATTAATATAGATTATTTAATGTGTGTCCATAACTTGTTATTTAAATTTTAAACACACATACATGTTCATGCATGGATGCATACATGTGTTCACACACAGAGACACACACACACATACACACTCACACACAGACACCACATCATCATATCTACTAGCAATCATTGCTTTCTGATACAATGTTAATATATTAAAACTTAATTTCAAGCAGACATCTACTCCTGGAGCTTATTCAATTTACTGAAAATATATGATATTATATCAAGGAAATGTCATTTTAACTTCATGATGTCAGAGATCACACCCTTGATTGCAGTGGAAAAAGTCATTAGTCATTAACTCTTGTTATCTTCTAATAACTGTCAAGTTGCTAAAATAAATTTTAGTGTTACTTACATATATTGGGATAAAATTGTCACATGACATTAAGTATAACTATAGAACTCATACAATACTGAAAACTTTTAAATACATTTTTAAAAACTATGGCAGAATAATGACCTATCAAAATGAAGTCCCTTAATCTCTAATAATTTAAAAGTACACCTTATTTTGTGATTAAGTTATAATTCTAGTTTGAAATTTACATGTATTTATCAAGTAGATAGTGCATATAGAATAAATAGAGACCTCACAGCAGTATTGTGTAGGTTCTGTTTAAATATAATATAAACGTGAAGTGAATAATCACATACCAAAATACATAAAACCAAACTGGACACATTTACTAATAAGTGATTACTAGATGAACAAAAGAGGTGTTGCTTTCTAGAAAAAATGAAGTAGGTTAACTGTCAATCAGTGAGTTCTAGACCCTTTATGGTATTCTCCCTGTGAGAATCTCTTAAGCGATTAATAAGAGATGATAGCCATATGTCCATTCCAACCAAATAGTATAAACTGGGCAGTTGACAAACAAAAGCAAAACAATATTGACAATTGCAATGTCTAAGATCAATGAGTCCACAGACTCAGTGTCCACTGAGGAGGGCTCGCATGCTGCTTCATGGGTGGTGCTTTCTTAGAGATTCATTATACTGTGGTAAGGTAAAACAATCACTCCTCGCTTCCTTTATAAAATGGATAATCTCATACTTAAATACAATAACATCCTAAACTATTCAGTTCAAAATTCTCACTGCCTTGGTTATTAGCTGTAAAAATATGAAGTTTACTGTGACATAAACGTTCAGTACATAGCTAATAAATGCTAATAAGAAAAGTGTTAAGAAGGTTATGAAGATAAAATAATTTTAAAAGAAAATAAAAATGATCAACTATCAGCTGATCTTCCATTATTGCTTTTTACTATGCACTTAAAAAATCCAGTTGGTTCAATTAAAAACCTCTTAGGTTGTGTTTAATTCTTATACTCATTTTGCCAAAAAAAAGTACAAAGACAGACAGGCACTGACAATCACAATATATAAGGTACACTGAGCAAAAACTTTCAATAAAAATACAATAATGAAAAATTTTGCAGACTTTGTAAAGTAGAATTATTATAATGAATGTTATTTTATACTATATTAAAATTATAAATATTTATATGTTATTTTCTTGCAATATTGATTGTGAATGCACTCACATGCCAAGCACACAAGATATTTTCTTGCAGAAGCAATCAAAGCCTATTTGCAAAACCATCCCAGTAAAATTTACAAACATGATTCATAATGGTAAAATCAATTGATAAAATGCTACATTTTTAAAAAAGAAATATTGGAGGAAATAAAATAGTATAAATTAGTTTTTTTTCCAAAAATACCTATTTTTATTTTATAAGTATTAGTATGTGTCTGCATAAATGTATGTGTACCACATGAATGCAATGCTCTCAGAGGCAAGAAAATGACATTACACCCTCTGGAGTTGGAGGTACAGATGGTTATAACCCACCATATTTGGGTACTAGGGTCTGAAAACATCCTGTAAAAGAACAAGTGCTCTTAATAGCTGAGTCATCTTTCCAGAGCGAATAGGAACTTAAAAATGTCCATCAGACTTAGTAGATTCCTAATCACTATGGATATTCCAAATGAAGAATACATATCTAAAGATATCATTCATATACAAAAGAAAATATGCAATATTTGTAACAATAACAATTACCATATTCACAATAACTTTTTTCAGGTCAATCCATTTACTTGAAAGTATTATTCTTTTTAACACCTAGAAGATATTACATTTTGTAAATGTAACATATTTTAATTATATGTTCATCACTTGATGACTATCTAGACTGTTTCCATTTCATGATTATTGTGAATAGAGAAACAATAAACATGAATGATCATGTATCTCTTTAGTAAGATATCGAGTCCTTTGGGTATATCATCAAAGAGTGGTATGCCTAGATCTTGAGGTAGACCAATTCTTAGAAAACTGACTTTCATAGTGACTAGACGAGATTGCATTCCTACTAGAAGTGATGTCCCTGTTCCTATGTCTGAGACATTTGTCTTTTGTTGGATTATTTATTTTTGTGTTAGCAATTATGACTGAGGTAACATATGCTGGGGGCAGGGGGCAACCCAACATGGAATGGTTTGCAGTGGGACACAATGTTGGACACAGGGATAGCTTTAAATACTGATGGTCTCAGAGGTAATTTTAAAGACTGGTGGTGTCTGGCCTTCTAGCTCTTTTATACTGAATGCTTGCTGATAACCTCTAAAAATTCCTAAAAGCTTTTCGCTTATGTGGTGAGTCTTATTTAGGATTAACTACTGTGAAGAGATACTATGACCAAGGCAACTCTTATAAAGGACAACATTTAATTAGAGCTGGCTTACAGTTTCAGAGATTCAGTCCATTATTACTAAGGTGGGAACATGGCAGCATCCAGGCAGGCATTAGAGTTCTACATCTTCATCTAAAGGTTACTAGGAGAAGGCTGGGTTCCACTCAGCTATGAAGCAAGTATTAAAGCCAATGCCCATAGTGACACACCTAGTACAGCAAGGCCACACCTATTCCAACAAGGCCATACCTACAGATAGTGCAACTCCCTAGGCCAAGCATATATAAACCATCACACTATGATTAAAAATGCATGGCTTGGGAGTTTAACACCTGTTGCCTCGTTGTGAGGAATCAAGTAAAAAATTTATTGCTATCACTCTCTTCTCTGTGCAGGCAGACAGAAGCCTGACACTGGCCAGACTGGTTAACTGGTTTTGAACCAGACAGGAAGGAAAGGAAAAGAATTAAGATGCTTTATACAAGAAAATATGCTCACATATATATCAACACATATATTTGCATTTTCATTCACAGCCTCATTTATGCATTAACACATTCACATTTTATTTTTATTAAGCTTGGAGATCTTTAAGGTGACAGTTTATGTCATGGTCAAATAGAAACCCACCTCCTGCTTCAGGCCAAGGAAAGAGGAAAAACCAAGTGCTAATAAGGATTCCAGATCTGATAGGTAAAGCCTGCAGTTACTCAGGAGACCACCATCTCATCAACCTAGGCTTATATTTAACTGCTCCATTTTTTCTCCTCCTTTTTAAAAATTTTTATTTTTGAATATTTACTTCATATACATTTTAAATGCTTTCCCCTTTCGAAACCCTCTATTCTATTTCCCCTCCTCCTACTCTATGAGGGTGCTCCCTCACCCACCCACCCACTCCCACCTTCCCTCCCTAGCATTCCCCTACACTGGAGTATCTAACACCTTCAGGCCCAAGGTCCTCTCCTCTCACTGATGCCCAACAAGGCCATCCTCTGCCACCTATGTGGCCAGCACCATGGATCCCTCCATGTTTATTCTTTGGTTTGTGGTCCAGTCTCTGGCAGCTCCAGGGGGTCTGGCCAGTAGACACTATTGCTCCCTCCATGGGGCTGCAAACCCCCTCAGCTCCTTCATTCCCTTCTCTAACTCCTCCATCCAGGACCCCACGCTCAGTCCAATAGCGGTCTGCAAGCATCTACCTCTGTATTTGTCAGGCTCTGCCTGAACCTCTTGGGAAACAGTTTATCATGCTTCCATCAGCACGCACTTCCCAGCATTCACAAGAACGTCTGGGTATGGGATGTATCCACAGGTGGAGCAGTCTCTGGATGGCCTTCCCTTGAGTCTCTGATCCACACTTTATCTCAATATTTCCCCCCGTGAGTTTATCCTTCTAAGAAACACCGAAGCATTCACATTCACAATTTTGTTAGGCTTAACCACTCATCTCATACACTCCACAAGTTTCATGCATGCTTTTACACACACACACACACACACACACACACACACACAGTTACACACACACATACACACACACGTAGACAAACAGACATACACATATGGATGGATGGATGGGTGGGTAGGTGGGTGGGTGGGTGGATGGAGCAGAATCCATCTAAGCTAGATCATCCAACCAACAGCTTGATTTCTTTTCTCTGGCCTTTTTATATCTTCTTAGACAAAATTTTCTTTAGGAAATTACCTCATAGATAAAATGTTACATGAAATTGGAGTTACAGAAGGATGTTGATATTATGTAAAAGCAGTGCTTCATTTTAATATGCATATTGCAAGTTCAAAACAGCAGTTATTACATGGCCTTGACTTATCATAGTGCACACCTGTGGTTTTATCCTTGGACCTAAATTTTTTCCTTGAACACAAATTTGTTTCAAGACTATTTCTCTATTTAATATGACTATGAAGCTCATTGTATTTGTTATTATGCAGTCTTTACTTACTATATGAGGAGTAGGCATATTCTATTCTTGATTTTAACTTTATTACATCATTCTAACAAAACAACTAAGACTATCTCTTGAATGGTTCTTTCTAAAATTATTTGAATCAAATCAGGATTTCTATAGAATCATGAATTCATCTAAACAATATTAATTCATTTAAGTTTATGTTGATCTACAGGAAATCTGATCAATAGGGTGGAATAATGACTCGGGATTATTATATTAATTTAATAATGATGGGAAAAACATAGCAGCTGCAAGAAGTAATCCTGAGATGAAGTCTCTTTTGAACCTTGCAGTCAAGCTCACACATGGAAGACCATGCAAAAACAGTGGGCCACCTCCAAGAAGGCCACCTGCTAGCCTTAGCCTATCCTAGATGGCTCCTGACAAACATAAAACCTAAAAGTAGCTTTAATTTACAGCACCATAATAACTAAACATCCTGAATATTTTTAAATGTTTCTCATCTATCCATATTTCATCTTTTAAGAATAGTCTGTTTAGTACCATTCTATACTTTTTAAACTGAAGTTTTTGAGTTCTTTGCATGTTCACTCTATTCTTTTCATTCTATCATTAAGACATAACTATGACTAATTCTATAGACTTACTTCTGCTCTCTCCATGCTTTTTAAGTGAGGAATACAAATCTGAAGAAATACAAAATGTAAGGATCCAAAACTTTTTCATTATAATTTGTTAATAGAAAAATTGGCATATTATATCTTCTGTGTGAGAAATGTAATATTCAGGAAGATATATAGTACATTACATTTATTGTTCATTTGTGTAATTATTAAGCTATGAGTTTTTGTTAATATTTTTTTTCTGGAGCTGAGGACTGAACCCAGGAGCTGAGGACTGAACCCAGGAGCTGAGGACTGAACCCAGGGCCTTGCACTTGCTAGGCAAGCACTCAACCAAATCCCCAACCCGTTAATATTATTTTTAAAGCACTTAATTCTACTTTACCTGTGTGATAAATATAATATTCAGGATGATATGTGGTACAGTGAAAATATTGTTAAATTATATATTCATCATGTTAAAAATATTTTATAAATATTCTTTTAAGGCAGTAAATTCTACTTTACAGGAGAGGCAAATCCATCATATAAAAGGCATCAATTTTATTTTTTGAAATATGTAATCAACATACATTCCAAAACCAGAAATCAATATTTAATAGTTTCACAAACCATTAGAGAATGTGCTAATGATTCACAAAATGAAACTCCATCATAAAGGGGGAACCTTTTTTTCTATTTTGTATTTAAAATAGCATTGCAGTTTTTAAAATTCTCACATTCTATTCAGTAAGAACTAAAAGTCTCAGAAAAAGTTTTATTTATATACTAGGTAAATCTCTGATAAACTATTAATAAGTAGTATTAAATTTACGACTTTGGTTTGTACCACAGAACTTTATAAAAGCAATTAGTCTCTTTCATTACTCAAGAGTATTCTTTAAATATTATCTTCATTAGGATAAAAGATGAACATTAATAGATAATGCTCTTTTGTATGATATATTTAGAAATATATACATCACTAGCTGGTGATATTATTATTACCACACAATCTCAATTTAGTAATAGCTTCATCATAGAGAAACCCAAAATCTGACAAAAATAACTGATCTCTTATATGAAAAAATTATATTTAGCAAAAACAAAGGAATAGTTTGCAATGTCTCACATTAAAGGTCACTATAAAAATTTTATAACTAATAAAGTATGGGATCATTTGGACCCAAATTAAAAAAAAAATAAAACAAAAAACACATTATAGAGCCTCTTAAAATATAAATGAAGTCAGTAGAACCATCTGTTCATCACATTGCACCAATGTTAATCTTTTGGTTTTACAATGGCTTTATACTTGTATAAAATGTGAGTAAGGACACATAGATAGGTCAAATGTAAAACCATTTGCCAAGTAAACATAGAAATCTGAATTTGAGTCCACAACACCCATATAAAATGTAGACTCCAGCTGTATATGTATCAGAGGATGACTTTATCTGTCATCAATGGGAGGAGGGGCCCTTGGTCCTGTGAAGGCTCAATGCTCCAGTGTAGGGGGATGCCAGGGCAGGGAGGAGGGGGTGGGTGGATGGGTGGGGGAACACCCTCATAGAAGCAGGGGGAGGGGAATGGGATAGGGGGTTTCGGGAGAACTGGGGGTACTGGGAAAGGGGTTAACATTTGAAATATAAGTAAGTAAAATATCTAATATTTTTATTTAAAGTAAGCATAGGTACTTGAGCCTGTAACACTAGAGCTGCAAAGAACAGTGATAGAAAAATCTCTAGTTCATGCTTGCCAATCACCCTACCTGAAAACAGGTGATTGTCAGATTCAGCAAGAGACCCTGTCTCAAGAGTGTCAGATAGAGAGTGTTTGAGTAGAACACTAGACATCCTCCTTTGGCCTTTGCGCCTGTGCTCATTGGAAATGCAAACCTGTACTTGCACATACAGATTACACACACACACACACACACACACACACACACACACCACTTGTGTTTTTGTTTTTTGAAAGATTCTGCTTTAAAGTATTAATAGTATTGGAAGTTGATGGTGGGGACACAAGGATATTTTGCAAGTTTTCTGTAAGTGAAACATCTTCAAAATCAAAGGATGAAGTAATAGATTTTATATCAGGGAACACAATCAAATGCTGTGACTTCTGCAAATTATACTACTTTTACTTGAAGATGTGTATATTCTTACACTACATTTATACCTACAAGTGTAGTGCCTACTTTGCAAAGCATAGTGCTGCATAAGATAAATGGAGATCGTTTGTTTTGAAACTTCTGTGATGATGGCTTTCATTAGGCCCTAAAATTTATGAACTAACAAAACCAAAGATTAAAAGATACAAGTAATTAATGGCACATTCATATGTGATTACTGAAAAGATTAAGTCTGGAACACATTGTCTTAGAATTTAATAGATGTGAACAAGCAGTGTTGATGAAAATGTAATTCTACTTTCAGATTTAGGATGAAAACAGTGGCATATTTGTAAAATTGTGGGAATGGATAATTTATACTTGAAAATCGTAGATATAAATACCATGGAATTTGTGAAATTATTCTACTTGTGGTCAAATGGTGAAGCCCTGTTAAGGTATATGATATTCATTTCCTGGGAGTTTTAAATGACAATATTCTTCATTCATTGGCTGTATGACATGGTTGTAAGAGGGGGCCAGAGATAAGGACAACTTTCCTTTGGAGCAAGATACACAAGGATAATAAAGGCTGTAGTTATAGGGACAACAAATTAAATACACTGTAGAAAATGAAATACACTTAACATAAGTGAAAATATAGAGCTACAGATGTCCTTAAAGATAGAAAAATGAAAATTGAAGAGAATATCAGATACTTGTCTTTTCTAAATATAAACGTTTTAGGTCATATTTTCAGTTCATTGAAACTGATAAAGTATCAAGTTAAATTCATCATTTAAATACTGAAAAATACTATCAAATTAGAAACTTAAACTTATGACTTCGAGGAGCACAATACAAATTTTGAAATAATAATAATAATAATAAATAATAATAACAACAATAATAATAAACCGAAACAGATAAGTTTGCTTGCTTAAAATGATCTAATCAAACTATTTTACTTATCAATGTTTGTCAAAGTCAATATAGATAATAAAAAATAATTCAAATTTTTCTAATAGAATAATTAATGCCTTTTGAGTGTGAAAATGTTTAACAATTGTGAAAACTCAATAAGTATAAATGAAAATTAGTACAAAATTTTGTTATCATACAGTCTGTAATTTTTAGTTGCATAACAAAAGTCAATATTTATGTAAGAATATTTTCTTATCCTGTCCATGTATATTATGTATGTAGTATATATGTGTGTGATTGTGTGCAGGTGCACATGGGTGCTTGAGCATATGGAGGCCTGAGAATTCTTATCATATATTTTTTTCATCCGTGTACATTCAAGCAAAACCTCTTAATTGAATATGGCTACTACACTTATGCAGTTTGCTCTAGTGACTGCCTGTCTTTTCTTTCTGTGGCACAGAAATCACGTGGGAATGGCACTACCCACCCTGAATTTACATGAGTGTCCTAGATCCAAACTATTCTTGCACACATGTGTGAAATGTGCCTTAGGCATTGAGCCATCTGCCCCCGCCCTGGAATAGATACTTTCACGCAAACAGCATGGTATCTTTTTTTTAAAAAAAGGTAATGACATTTTATCCTGTCTCTGTTCATTCTCCAACATTGTAGTGGGTCAGTAGAGAGAGTGCATATCTTTCCTTCTACTCACTTCCATTGAGATTCCATCCAGTCTCTTCAGTTAAAATGTCTGTTTTATCCTGATCACTCAAATCTCAAATCCAGAAAATTCTTCTAAACACAATATTTGTGTACCCAACAGTCTGTTTTACTTTCAGTGGATATTTCAACCTGACCTTCCCACACTCTGGATTTAATGTTGAAACCTCTGTAGCTACAATTCATTGTTCCTGATAGATTTTGTTGTTGTTATGACTACTCTGTTTAACAGAAAAATATTTAAATTGTTAAGGATTTTCTTGCTCTCTTGCTCTCATAAATCACAAGATGTATCATAAAGTACCATTGTGTATGGTGTATTAAAGCAAAACCTGACTACCCACATTCTCCAGTACTAGTATCATGACCCAACCCACTATCATATTTGCCCTTGATTATTTATTCCTACCTTTTCCCTTGTTTTTCATAAGTTCATTCTCTACATAGCTGATAGAAAGATTCCATTAAAATAGTGATTGGTGCATAACACTTATTTTCTCAGAAGTGGCTTAAGACAACTAATTTTACAATTAAAAATAAAAAAACTTACCACCCCTCTGCAACCCTCATCCCCAAATAACAAAAAGAGTATATAACACCTTAAAATCTTGATGTGAGTTGATCTTACCTACTGCCATTCTTCTACTTGCTGTCCCCATTGATGAACAACTCTTCAAAATTTCATTCTGTATACTTTAGCATAAGCTGGCTCTTCATAAAAATTATTTGAAAAAGGAAGCTATTACCAAACCACTGCCAACAAAATTTCATTCCCTGTATTGCTACCCTCCTTTTATCCTTGGTTGCCTTCATCATAAGTTTCTGTTTATTTTCTGATTTACCTTCTCATACATTTTTCCAATAAGAATCTAAATTTCATTAAGGAGATATTTTTTGTTTGTTTTTTCATGGTTTTACACTAAATACCATCATTATGAATCAATATTTGTTGAATAATATTAACAGAAAATATTGCTTAGAGGTATTTTTGCTTTCCTTATTAATTTATTCATTGAAGAATATATTAGCACGATTGGTCTAGGTTAGAAAGATGCAATAGACTTGATCAGTCATGAACATAGATTTCTGGTCCATCAACTACAAGAGGAAGAGTAAAATCTGAATTTTATTCTGTTTATTTTCAGTGAGAAAATACTCGTAGCTTGTAATTTTATTTTGTTCTGCCAAATTTGCAATGCAAATGCAGTGATGCAAAATGACAAATTAAAAGTTTTTTAAATGGTTTGCTGAAGTAACACAACTTAGAAAAGAAAAAAAAAATAAGCCAAGTCTATCATGCTCAGTTCTGCTTGAAGTCTTAGTCATAAAATAAACTCATATTTCTACTTCTAATTCAAAATGGTTTTCTATAACATGGATCATAATCCATGAATAGTAGCACTACCAAGAAATTCTGGCACAATTCTTTATTCTGCTTATTCAAGCTGAAGTTCCAGCACTTCCTACATATAAGCAAGGCTGCTAGAGTGTGGAAAACAAAGAATGAGAATATGTTGGAAATGATTGTTCTGTCTCTTTCATTTGCTTCTGTATCAGTCCACAGCCCAAGGATTCTGTGAAATAACAAAGTTGTTGCTATGGATTATAACTGGTTTCCCTATCAGTATCAGCCACTGAAATCTCTTGTGAATTATAAAGCTAAATGTTGTACTTTTTCTGTAGCTCAGGGTAACTCTGAATCAAATATTTATAACCATAAAGGAAATAAATCTGGACACACAGTAATTCACTCATTTAAGAAACTTTATCAGCATTCCTAAAGAAATAATTAGTATAGGATTATGGAAGTCCTTCATATAAATAATTCAGGTTAATGTGTGTGTGTGTGTGTGTGTGTGTGTGTGCGTGTGCGTGTGTGTGTGTTGTAATGTTGTCATTATTGTGAAGGGAATATTACCACAGTGGCCAGAGCTATGATGAAATTGCCATTTATAAGAATAATGTTGTACACTCTCTCCCACAAAAGAGAAAAATATCTTGACAAATTCATCATTATTATGCTTTCATGCCACAGTTCATTCTCTTCTGCATCCTGTGAAATTCTTAAGGCCCTGTGTATTCGTCAATCACAAACTGTGGTATTATTTCAGAATCATAAGCCTGCATATCATAGGCTCATTGAAAAGCATTTCATAACATTCCATCACAGACAAAGATATTTTTCCAAAAAAGCCAATTAGTACTTTTATTAATCTTACAAACATACAAGTTGATATTAAATATTACTGATAGCTTTGGCAGAAATTTCTCATAGCATGTAGTCATTGCCACTGAAGTAGAACTCTATTAAATTTTTCAGGGTCAATACAGTGCTATTTTTATCTTCAAAGAAGATAAGTTACAAAGAAAATGAGGCACTTTTTCTGTGATTTCTCAAGAGGATTCTATTTTGTAACATTTTGCCATAATGCTCTTCATTCATTCAAGTTCTCTTCTATAGGAAAATTTGACAGAGAAAGAGAGATATATTAATAAAGACATGTGCACACATCTGTATATGTTGAACATACATGTACACAAATACACATATGTATATGCTGTGAAGGTATGCTCAAATTCACAGATTCAAACATGCATGACTCCTATGTGAAATAAAGACATTCCTGTTCCCAAAATTATTTTGTTTTACTGACTCTTTATTTTATTGGAGGAAACATTTAGAATTTTACAACACAGGTTAACATTCCCACAGTCTTGTTAAAATAAAACGAAGCTTCATTGATGGTCAGTCACTAGAAAGTATCAAAATTTCACTGTTGAAGTATTGTTAAGGTAAAGTGCATGCATCATCCTCGGTGAAAGCACAGCACATATCTTAAAAACCCTGGAGAGAAACAATATTTTTGTTGTAGCTGTTTGATTTTTGAGACACTGTTTCTTTGTGAGCCATGGCTGTCCTGGAACTCACTCTGTAGACCATGCTGGCCTCAAACTCAGAGATCTACCTGCCTCTGTCTCCTGAGTGCTGGAATTAAAGGTGTACATAACCACCACCCAGCTAGAGTTAAACAAGTATTAACTAAGCAAAGATAATTTAAAATCAAATTTCTAATATAGTTATTAATTTAAAGATTCAATTATAGGTTTTTCATTTTGAGGAATATTCTTAGTGTCTATGAAAAACTTTTACTGCCAGCAGAATGTCTTCTCTATTCAGAAAGAAAAATAACACATATTTGGATCAATCCTATTCCCCTTTGCCAGTCAAGTAAGCTAAATTCCTTGGAATCATCAAAATTTGCCAAAACCTGAGGCACAATAGATAGCTGGGACTATACTTTATTTGAAACTAATGACTTTTTGAAATGCTTAGTATTGTATTTATTCTGATCTATGCAGTGCTATTCTTTGCATGAAAAGAGCAAACTGTAGTTTCAGGCACCCAAATGATTCTTTTATATACATGCATTCATACATACTTATATATGTGCACATGAATACACATATATGTATATATACATGTATGTGTGTGTATATATATATATATATATATATATATATATATATATATATATACATATATACTTTAGATTCAGATATATAGATCTATTTTATTTCTATCTTTCCTGGCTTGCTGGTCATTCATCTCTGTAATATTTTATGACTGCTATACTTAGATATAGAATCATGAATCTACTTATATCAACAGTTACAAAAATCATATATGTGCTTCATGATAAAAATATTTTGTACATTCTACAGAAAGTTCTATGAAAATAGTTTCCCATTGTTAAATATATATTACAAAATCTATTCTTAATTCAACAATGCTAAGAAGAAATTTGCTTCACAACTGCATCCGCTGCATTTGTGCACACAATACTATATATATACATATATATATATATGTGTATATATATATTTGTATAAATATATTACTATATTTTTAATACACACATATGTTATATTAGTCTGTAATTACACTTGAAAATTTCTTTCTATAATTAAAATAATTCTCAGTAGTCTGTAGTTTGTAGCTTAGAATGAGCCAATTGATAAAAGGTCCATGCCAGTAGGTATTCAATGGCTCACCTAATTTACCCGTGTAGGCATTTTTTAAATGTAATACAGTGTGAAAAGCTGTATTAATAATGGTCACATCATTTAATTGTTTGCTAGATTTAACTAGAGATCTATTGGACTAGTGAAAATGTGTGATTAATGTAGGTAGAACATCATGAAAAACTTATGATCCAGCATTCTTTATCATTACTGTTCTAAGGATTTAAAACTCTGTAATTTCATTATGCACATGAGGACAACCAAGCTCATCTCCATATCACCATGAAGATAGCTAACTAATTTCATTCCATCTGTTCCTTTATTGCCTGCTTTTTCGTGTGTATAGTTTTGGGAGCTTAGCACGTGGTCATCTTTGGAAAAGCCTTATTCTTGCTGCCATAGTTTTAATTTGTCACTTTTCCTCCCTAACTTCTTCTAATAATTAGCTTTATTCAAATGTTATAATTTATTAAATAATACATATATATATATATATATATATATGGTGCTAGAAATTAAATTGTGATTTAAATAAATGGATTCTTGTGTATCATAAAGTATTAAGAGCTTTTCATTTTGAAATATAAAAATTAGTTTAGAAAATTGAAATTTCTGTGGATATGATGATAGTTTTCTACTCAATATCCAGCTATTGATCTGCTTTTTGAATTTGAAAATAAACTTGTCACTTGTGTCATTATCATCACTTATTGCAAAGTAAATTACTTATATTGACTACTTTGAGCAAATTAAACCATTTAGCTTATGAAACTCTCTATCACAGCCTGAGCATATTACATTTGTACTTGATTCCAATAGTGTTTCAGAGACATTAGAAGGCTATGCAGCTTATCATTCAATTGAACCCTTACAAAATAATTCAATCACTTATCCAAAAATTGAATTATAAGATAAACATGTAAACTGAAGAAAAGGAAATGCTGTGAAACAATTACAAGACGTGGAAACCATATCTTGCAAGCTCTTTGTATTAGGGCAAAGTGATAGGTACCTTTAGAATTAGCTTCTGTTTAGCTAGGCATAGTTAGCTGAGGTTTAGTTTGTGTGATATTTCTTTGTATGTTCTCTCCCAAATAGTTTGTATCTAAGCCAACAGTGGCCAGGTTTCCTGTGGAGTGTGCCAGGTATTACATTCCCAGACACTGATGATTTAGACATTCCTAGAGAAGAGCTTGATGGTAACTGCTTATTCAAATTTTTCTCAACTTTTTCACTACACATTATACAAATTCTCATTAATTAATTCATCATAAATCTATGAAAATTTGATAATAATTTGTAGTATTCTTCTTCCCTCTCATCGCATAAGAAATGTCCAATAGTCAGTGGCCAGCTCTTTAGAACAAAGGCAATAGAATGTTGTGCATAGTTTACAGCTTATGTTAATGATCTAGTATGCATTCTGGTAATTTAAGTATCAATAAAATTTGAATTTTTGTTGATCAGAAGAAATGAAAATTGAGAAACAAAAATGTTTTAATTATGAAATTTTATTTAAAATTAATATATAACTAAATAGTTTTTATTCTTTAACTAATTGGAATTAAGTCTAGTAAGATGAAATAACTTGCCCACAATCATTTCCTTCTTCATGGACATCAAAGTGACCTTTTATAAAACAGGATGAAAAAAATGTGTTGAGATGAAAATTCTTCAATGTTACTTGCATTTTTGCCCTTCATTTAAAGCTTTCAGTATATTTAATCTTCCAGGATTGGCTACAGCTTTAATATCACATTAGCCCACAGGTATGTTCATTGTTGTCAATATTGCCCTTTCTTAGAAACAGCATTTACTAAAGTCATTCCCATTGTGTCCTGGGAGCCTCTTGCTTCCCAGGTATCTGGTTATCCCAAGTTCCTCATTCCCCACTATTATATATTTTTATTAGATTTCCTGACCCTCAGTATCTCTCTCCTGTCACCTTGAGTACCTGATACTGCCCCCTTATTTCCTACCCTTTCTCTCTCTCTCTCTCAGTTTCCCCCTGTTTCCACCTCCCACAATTATTTTGTTCACCCTGCAATGCATGACTGAAACATCCCTGGTCTTCCTTCCTCCTAAGCTCCATATGGCCTATTGGTTATATTGTGGGTATTCTGAGCTTTTGGGCTAATATCCACTTATCAGTGAGTACATACCATGTGTGTTCTTTTGTATCTAGAATAACTCACTCAGGATATTTTCTAGTTCCATACATTTGCCTGTAAATTTCACAAAATCCTTATTTTTAGTAGCTGAGTAGTATTTCATTGTGTAAATGTACCACATTTTCTGTATCCATTCTTCTGTTGAAGAACATCTGGGTTGTTTCAAACTTCTGGCTATTATAAATAAGGCTGCTATAAACATACTGGAACATCTGTCCTTATTACATGTTGGAGCATCTTTGGGTATATGCCCAGGGGTGGTATAGCTGGGTCCTCAAGTAATACTTATGTTCAATTTTCTGAGGAACCACCAGACTGATTTCCAGTACCAGATTGCAATCTCACCAGCAATGGAGGAGTGTTCCTCTTTCTCGACATCCTTGCCAACATCTGCTGTCACCTGAGTTTTTGATCTTAGCCATTCTGACTGGTGTGAGTTGAAATCTCAGGTTTGTTTTGATTTACATTTCCCTGATGATTAAGGTTGTTGAACATTTCCTTAGGTGCTTCTTGGCCATTTGATATTCCTCAGTTGACAATTCTTTTTTTAGCTCTGTACCCCATTTTTAATAGGGTTATTTGGTTCTCTGGAGTTTAACTTCTTGAGTTCGTTGTATATATTGGATATTAGCCCTCTATCAGATGTAGGATTGGTAAAGATCTTTTCCTAATCTGTGGATTGCCATTTTTCCTATTGACAATGTCCTTTGCCTTACAAAAAGAAGCTTTTCAATTTTATGAGGTCTCATTAGCTAAAATGTGCAGCAAAGGGAAATAGAACCTGTAGAGAACACATCCACTAAATAGGCAAGACACTTGGTCAAGGGATGGAGCCATCAACCCATCTCAAAGTTTTTAACCTAGAAATTTTCCTGTCCAAAGGAAAGACAGGGACAAAAAATGATGGAGCAGAAACTGAAGGAAGGGCCATCTGGGGACATCCCTACCTGGGATTCATCCTGTCTGCAGACTCCAAACCTGACACTGTTACTGTTACGAAGAGGTGCTTAATAACAGGAACCTGCTGTGGCTCTTCCTTGGGAGGTTCTGCCAAACACTTACCAATGCATATATGGATGTTCTCAGCCAACCATCCGACTGAGCTCAGGAACCCTAGTGTAGCTAGTGGAAGGACTGGAGGAGCAGAGGCAGATTGTAACCGCAGTGGAAGAACAGCATAGGCTGGCCTGACCACCCAGTTCTCCCAGAGTCTAGACCACCAGCCAAGGAGTGTACAGGGAGGGATCTATGGCTCCAGACAAATATGTAGCAGAGGATGGCCTTGTCTGACATCAACGGGAGGGAAGGCCCTTGGTCCTGTGTAAGTTAATGTCCCTGGGTAGGGGGACACAGAAGCAGTGGGCAGGAGAGTATGTGTGGGTGGGGGAGCACACATATAGAGGCAAAAGGGAGGAAAGAGAGGGCAGAGGTAGGATGGAGAGTTTGTAGAAGGGTAACTGGGAAGTGGCATATCATCTGAGATGTAAACGAATAAAATGATTAATAATAAAAAAATTTACTTAGCAATATAACCACCAAAAATACTCAGATTTCAAATATTTCAAATACTCAAATATCAAAAATAGGTGACTTTTCCTTTGCTGGTTTTTGAGTTGTAATAATTGTGATAATTTATTATTCAATTTTGGCCTAGTAATCTCTGATCTTGCCTCTGAATGTGATAGTTTTCATGCTTTTGAGTATATTGCAATTATCTTGCAAAGAGTTTTCTTAGTATTCTACCTTTATTATAACAATAATACTAGTTACAATTTCAGAATCTGAATTGTATCACTAGCCCCTTTTGTAACTCATTACTTTCTTTCAAATTTTATTTTGCTAATATTTATGTTATACCAATATTATGGTCACATATGAGAAAATAATTTATTTATAATCTATAGATAATTTATTAATCTACAATGAATAAAATAATGCATCCACATTACATTTACTTATAGGTATTATTTATATTTATATAAATTTTTTATATTTATAAATAATAAATTTATGATATATTTGTTGTATCTGTTCTCTATTGCACTTTATTAGTAAATAATCTAAGAATAAAGTAGGTAAATTGTTTAATAATTCTCAGGTTTCACTTAACAAGTACAAAATTTGAACACTTTGATGCTCACATTTAATTTCATATTTTTTAATATGGTGTACTACTTACAGTTTTCTAAGAACTCAGTGCAGCATAACCTGTTGATTTGAAACATAGTTTGAACTGTCGGAAACACAGTAAAAGAGATAAAATATACAAGGTAGCAAATCCAACAGCCAAGAGGACAACAGAGAACCAAAAGCTTAAACTTAACAGCTTACTATAGGCCACAGTTAGCATTAGCTTCACCTAGAAGTATGTAAAAAATCACAATTGATTGTCTTTCTTCTTTGAAAATTGTAGTACAACATTGTACAAAGCATTCCCCATAGCCAAATGGAAATTTGTATTGTTTTGTTCTGTTTCTTTTATATTTTTCTCAGAGGAGCTAGGGAACAAACTTAGGGCCCTGTTCTATGCAAGAGCTCTATCACTGATCTATACCCCAAGTCATGAGAATACTCTTTTAACCATCTCTTCTCCCAATCTCTCAGAAATAAGAATCACATTACATGAATGTGGGACTAACACAATTTAAAATCTTCATACCTTAGCATATATATATATATATATATATATATATATATATATATATATATATATAAATCATATGCTCTTTGGACATGGTAAGTTGAAAGTTATCACAATCTCTACATATACTATGGTATAACATATTTGTTATATCATTTTTGTATAATTCTAGAGTATCAAAACTAGTAAGTTAACTAGAGATTTAATTCTAATATAGAATATACAAGGGTGTTGATAATACATTAACCCAGATAATTATAGAATACATTTGTTGGATACAAAAAGAGCTTTGGGGATTTTATTCTATTACGAATGATATCAGGAATTAGAACTGGTTCCTAAACTAGGTAGAAGAGATGGAGTGACTCAAGTGAATTAATTTTCTTGAGTTAAGGAAGTGAAGAATTGAGAAACCAGGATCCTAGAACTCCTTTGCATATGTTAAAATCATCAGAATATCCACAGTGAGTTGGTGAATAAGATTGGGACCCAGATTCTAGAACTCTTAGTAAGAACTCTTAGTAAATACAAAGGAATGACAGACAGGCCTACAGGTAAATGTAGCTTTGAGGAAAGAGGATGGTGAAGGATACCATGAACCTCAATGAGCCAGATTCATGGAAGAAAAGGAGTACTACTTTGGGAACAAATAATTAAGAACATGGAAATGTCAATTACCACTCTCATGATAAATCACTGCCAAGAACTTACTGTTCTTTAGTGGTAAAAATATATAAAACCAAGAAAAATACATATAAATTTATAATTTTGTTGTATTTACATATTTAATATCATTTTGCCTAGCTATTTACAAAGCAGTTGTAAGAAAAAATGTATAGCTATTTCCCTTAAATATTAATTTTAAAAATTGATATACCTTAAACAATATAATATGCTGGTTAATATATTATTAACCAGGAAATATTTTTTAAAATATTTCTTTTCTTTGAAATTATAGCAAAATTGCATCATTTGTCACCTTAGCTTTTCTCCCTCTGAACCCTCTCATATACTCCTCTTTGCTCTCTTTAATATTTATTGCCACTTTTTCATATATCTCCCTATCTATCTATCTATCTATCTATCATCTATCTATCTATCTATCCTGCTCAGTCTGAAAAATATTGTTTTGGGAGCTGACTTCTCAGTATTGGAAAAATCTATCATTGTGCTCATGCCTGGAGGAGAATATTTCTCCCAGTTTCAATAATCTTTACTTGCATATAGTTCTCTATTTAGGGTTGAGACCCTGTGGGATTTCCTCTGTCCATGTTATCATAAGTACTATTGATTCTTTCTGATCTCTCCTCAAATTCATGTCCTATTTTCTTTATTATTGTTACTTATCCACTCTTATTTATTGATTTTGCATCTGTGTTTCAATGATATTAACACTGTCATTTAAAAAAAGTTACTTTTGTTTCAATTTCCTTAAGCCTCGTCTTTTAGTCTCTCTCCTTTCCTCTCCCACTTCATGTTCCCCAGACTCCCTCTCTCTTTCTCTCTTTCTCCCTATCTCTTTCCCTCCCTCCCACTTTGTGTGTCTATATATCTCTGTGTTTGTGTCTGTGGTTATGTCTGTCTGTCCATGTCGTTCTGTATCTCTCTGTTTCTCTCCATCTCTCTGTCTCTCTGCCTCTCTCCCTATCTCTCCCTCTGTGTGTGTGTGTGTGTGTATGTGAGTTTTTGTGTGTTTTATGTCATGTGTGTGGAAATTAAGTGACAACTTGAAAAAAATCAGTTCTCTTTGTAATGTTTGGGTCCAAGAGATTAAAGTGAGGTCATCAGGCTTGATAAGAAGAGACTTCAGCTGCTTGGCCATCTTGCTTGCCTCAACATTGCCATTTATTTTCAGGTAAATTGAAATGAGGCAATTATAATTTAATTTGCATGACAATTTTTTTAACTCTAGTAATATGAAATCTGTGTCACATGCTATATAATTTTGGGCAGGTTGGCTAAGAATATTGTGTAAATGATATATTATTTATCAGGTCTAAAGTAAATGGGTTCATAATTTAATATGCCAAGATTTGGACAGTTCAGAAACATCTGCAAATTTCTGAAGTAACTTTCATTTTTGAAGGAAAATGGTCATTTTTATAAAGGATCATGCATAAATGCAGGGACAAAAAATGGAGCAGAGACAAAAGTAAAGACCATCCAGGGATCACACCACTTTGGGATCTATCCCATCGGTAGAACCAAACCTCTCCACTATTGATGGTGTCAAGGAGTACTTGCTGACAGGAGCCTGGTATAGCTGTCTCCTGAGAGGCTCTGCCAGCACCTGACTAAGACAGATGCAGATACTCATAGCCAACCATCAGACTGAGCCCAATGGAAGAGTTAGGGGAAGGACTGAAGGAGATGAAGGGGATTGCAGCTCCATAGGCAGAACAACATTAATTAACTGGACCCCCCCAGAGCTCCCAGGAACTAAACCACCTACTACAGAGTATACATGTAGGGATCCATGGCTCCACATACATATGTAGCAGAGGATGGCCTTATCTGGCATCAATGGGCAGAGAGGCCCATAGTCCTATGGAGGCCTGTTGTCCCAATGTAGGGGGACGCTGGAGCTGTGAGCCTGGAGTGAGTGGGTGGGTAGGTGGGGGAGCACCCTCATAGAGGCAAAGGGAGGGGGATGGGATGGTAGTATTTGTGGAGGTAAGATCAGGAAGGGGAACTACATTTGAAATGTAAATAGATAAAATAACCAATAAAATGGGAAAATGTAACTTTTTGAAATCAGAATTAGAAGAAGCAAAATTGTCTGCTTATTCTATAAAATACTTGACTTCATCTTTATAATTTCCCTACAATAGTACACCATGATAATTCTATTTTATATAGACACCTTGCATAAATTGCTTAATGCTTTAAAATGATATTATATAGATAATCAAAATTGATGGAAATAACATAATATGTATATTGTTGTGTAAATTAATATTTTCTACACTTGTGCTACAATGTTACTATATATACATAAATTAGACAAAAGCTTATTATTATACAGATTTTCTTAGTTTTTAACAGTGAAGTTTAGAATACGTTACTAGAGTATACAGAATTATTAATGGCATGCACCATATAGCTCTCCTGCTAGATGAGTGGTACATGTGGGAGAACAACAACAAAAACCTGAGTTTGCAAGTATACTCAGAAGATTGATGTGACATAGCTCATCAGTGAGGCTGAGCATAAATCTAGCTTAGGACTAATTCTTTAGGTTTCTTCTTTCAGTACATAACTATACTTTTCTTTAAATACCTGTTTCTCAAGGAATTTGTCATAATATTTTTCTAGCAATAGAATGGGTTTATAGTAGGTTGCATATTCTGGAAATCTGCTAAGTTTATAAATGTAATGATTTCCTTTTTCCATGTTGGGCTTTAAGTGGGATTGACTATCATTTAAGTTTCCTTAAAAGTTATTAGAATGTCTAATCTATCACCATAGCTGCCATGAGTTACAAGTAAGAATACATTTAATGTGATAAGAGAAGGATGTCTAATTTTCCACATTTTTTAAAAAAGTTGTTTATTAGATATGAGAACTTTATTGTAGCTTAAATGGTATTTATTATTCTACCTTTTTATATATTTATACTCGAAAAATATTTTTTACAAAACTAAGGGAAGAGGTATTTTTTATATTTATTTGAAAATTTCATACATGATCACTGTACTCCTCTTATGGCCCCTAAATCCTTCTCAAATTTATGACATTTCTGGAGGAGAATTCTTCTCTCAAGTATATTAGAAATCTGGGTTGCTGTTTAAGAATCTGCAGTTCCAGCACGTTCCCAGGTGCTGCTGATTGCGCTGTTATGCAGGACACACTTTGTATAGTAATGCTTTGAAGACTTTTCCATATAAAGATGAGTTGTTAATTTGATAGTCAGAGTCAGCTTTGAGAGACATTCTGTCTGGGAGCAGTGTGATCAAGTTGAACTCTAGGCAAATTCATTTAGGAGCAATTTATAGATTGCAGGCCAAAACTGGAAGCAGAGAGATAAGTCTGCAGGCAATTACAATAATACAGGTGAGAGGTAATAAGACTTCTGAACTAGGACACTGAGAGTACAAACAGGGAGAAGATCAAATTGAGAGCCATGGTAAAAGTGGAATCAATCTGAGAAAAAAAAGATAACAAACTAACACAAGTGTAATATATAAAGCAAATTACACCAAAGGCTAGGAAAGCTAATGAGAAATCTGGCCTTTTCTGTTTGTGTAGTAATTTGGAAATTTGAATTTTCATACATTTAAATTTGCATAAATGGTATTTTCAGCTAACCCTGGATAGTTTCTGACAAAACACATCACAAAATAAAACTGTCTTGGAATGTTTTAAATCTTATTTTTTAATCCTTATTTCTAGAATGAAATGCTGGTATAGAGGTTATGTGTCCATATGGTTCCAATAAATCACTGAAATTGTACACAGAGTTTTATCCACATTAAGCAAATGTTTACTGTTCATCTGCCTCCAGGTGAAAACCATTAATGTCACCATAAAAATTCATGTGATGTCCAAAGCTTAGAATGTGAAGGTAACAGGATGAAATGTATTTTCATTAAATGCTTTTGAATTTCCATAGCTGTTTTTGAGTTTATACTGAACAAAGTATCATTTGACAGGCCATTTTGTTTGTTTACTTATATATGTCTTCACTGAGAACTCCCTACTGGTCAATAAGGTTCTTAAAAGTTAATACTAGGTCCTATTTACTCTGTAGCTCTAGATGCCAGTGCAGTACTGAATAATTGACTGCAAAATGAGTGTAAAATGGCTCACAGCAAACCCTATGGCAAATATGAAAACTTCATGGGTAAATGATGCAAAGAAGAAATGTCTGACTTGCTACTTGGTAGAAGGAATAATTCCACATTTGGTTTCTTTATTGCTCAAATAAGTGCCAATAATATTTAACTCAAGTATGCAATCAATATTACGTGCAATCATGTCATCATTTCATAAGCAGCTTTCATATTACATACTGAATTTGAAATTGAAAGTTATGTTTTTATTTATAAAAGGCTAAATGCCTTAATTACTGTTCCGTTCCTTTGAGGACAAACCATGACCAAGGCAACTTTTAAAAAGAAAGTATTTAATTGGGGCCTTGGTTACAGTTTCAGATGTTTAGTTAGTGTCCATCATAGTGGGGAGCATGGAAGTAAGCAGGCAAATAGGCACTATCCTTATGTAGTTGAAATCTCACATCTGATCACTAAATTGTAGGCATGCGCGTGCGCGCTCTCTCACACACACACACATACACTCACATACACAACTGAGAGAGAAACAGAGACACAGAAATCGAGAGAGAGTCTGTGTGAGAGGCAGAAATCACAGACAGAGACAGAGACACACATGTGCACGCGCACACGCACACACACGCACACACAGAGCAAGAGAGCAAGAGCGAGAGTGAGAGGAGAGAGAGAGAGAGAGAGAGAGAGAGAGAGAGAAGTGAGAGAGAGGGAAGAAGTTCACCCTGGTGTGGGATTTTGAAAGCTCAAAGTTCTCCCTCAGTAACACACTTAATCCAACAAGTCTATCCTCTCTCCTTCCTCTCTCACATTGTCTTCCATATGTACTCTCCTTTCTGTATGTTAAAAAGTCTAGATATTGATGTATAAGAGGCCCTTGGTCCTGTGAAGGCTCAATTCCCCAATGTAGGGCAATTTCAAGGCAGAAAGGTGGGAGTGGGTGGGTGGGTGTGTGAGCTCCCTAATAGAAGCAGGGGGAGGGGGATTGGGTATGGGGGTTCCAGAGGGGAAACCAGGAAAGGGGATAACATCTGAAATGTAACTAAATAAAATATCCAATAAAAAACATTTCCTTTTAATTTTTAGTGGAAATATATATCAAGGATTAAGGTGCTCTGTATTCAATTGATTGTCAAATGGCTTACTATACTGAGGCAGTTTCCAATATCTTAATTTCTAACTGCTTTATTGTTCATTTGATTATGTTAGTTCTTTATTGTTAAACTCTAATGCATGTTTTAGGCATTGCCTTACCATATAATCATTGCTTCAGTACTGAAGAGGTTTACTCTCCTTTTGAGATAGCACTATATATTAAGCAAAATTTTCATCTTTTACAATAATATGATAACAGCTTTTTTCATCTGCCTGATTTCTATAAACTAGGTGTCTATACATTCTTTAGATACAATTAAAGCAATATCTATGGAAAAGAACAGACACATTTATCACAAAATGCAATATATTTTGATTGAATCTGCTGCAAATATAGTTTCCAATTAATGAAAAGAAAGCAATTCCAAACTTCCTGGTGTGATTTAATTTAATGATTCTTAAGCATGGTTTCTTTGAGTATTCTTAACTTTTAATGAAAATAATTGCCAAACATCTCTATTTTCTAGAAACTGAGTAATTAAACTGGACCATTAACACACAAATGTTATCAGAATTTTCATGAATAAAAATTTACATATCTGAATGAAGCAATAAAGGGGTATTAAAATGTAACATGATTATATGTAGTAGCTACATATGTAATTAAGAGGAAAATCAAATATTACTCTAAATATTTGTCCTTTGAGATTTGTTTCATTATAAAACATGCCACAAAATTCATTCTCAAGAGTCCTGTGACTCTTGCTGGAGAGGGATGGCCATGGCTTGCAGGAGGAAGTGGGACTCTTGGAGCAAGTGTCAAAGCTTCCTAGATCCATTGTGCTAAATTTTGTTTGTTTGTGTGTGTGTGTGTGTGTTTTTAAACTAGGGATGACTTTATTTGTGGGATTGGTCACTGACATAGTTTGCCAGCTAGTCCACTCTCCTTGGCTACAGCCACACAGAAGCACTGGGGACCTAGCGTGCTTGAGATATCCACCACATCACACTTAGAGTTTCTTCAGTAATTATTTAATAATGTCATACATTTTTATAAGGCTAGATTGTTTGTTTAAAATATCTGCTTACATTCCAAATTCCAGTAAACTTGTATTGGTATTGGCTAAAGAGAGAGAGAGAGAGAGAGAGAGAGAGAGAGAGAGTTGCACTTATATTCCTGATTGCAGCTCTTCCTATGGAATATGAATCAAATAAATATATCACTGAAAATGTAAATTTTATGAAGAATTTAATAAAATTACAAGCTGATGCTACTGATAGAAGAAGATTCTGTAGAGGCTACAAATGATTCATTAAATAATTGGAAAGTATGAATTGTTTAAAATTTGTGGTTGATTGTTATGGGTATGTTAATATTAAAATTTAAGTTTTGTCTTTAACATGGTCAAGATGCAACCAATACATCTTTATAAAATACTTGCAAAACTCAATTCTTGTTCATTAAGATATATGTCTATTTAAAAACAAGCACCATTGATTTCCTTGTGCATTGCTCCTGAGGATATTCCTTATCTGACCAAGAAAAAGCAGATACAACTTATGAATCTCATTATTTTTTAGAAAGACAGTGAAAAGATAGATTGTTTAGGATTGCTAAGGGAATTTGACATGAACTAGATATGAAGTTGAAGGCTGGTATTTGATATGACTTGCAATCATATTTTTCTGTTTCTCTTTTCTGTTTAGAAGTCCAAAGTTTCTATGTGATTTCAGATTACACAAATGCTTTATGAATTGATTGATGGCTTCCTGTACTGGAAAAATAGGAAATTTGACTAGTGAATGATCAATATAAATGTAGAAGTGAGTGATACACAGTTTTTTATTGCAGTTTAAGAATCAGCATGATATTGATGGAAACAAAATGATATACATTTTAAAATGTTAAACAAAAGCATTTTGAAAGTTTTACCAAAAGCAGACAGAGCTAGTTATGCTTAACCTTATTTTTTTATTCATTCATTCATTTATATGTGATAGAAGTGGAATAAAAAGTCTTTCACAAGAGGGAAATGCTCTACCACTGACTAATCTACATTTATAACCCAGGTTAACTTAATTTAATCAATGAACAATTTATACATAAGTGAAAATATCGTGTTATGCCAATAAATGTATGATTTCTATGTTTCATGTATTATTTTAAATATTTCCTAAAAGGATGGTAGAAATGAATTTTAAAAAATAGTGATTTATAAATAAATGCATAATCTAACATCATCATAAAATTAATTTAAATGCTGTGAGATCACATTATTTCTTTTGTCATTAGGTCTATATTTGTTTTAACTCAGAGGTTTTCAGGGGAAATATTATTATTTAAAATGTCCCATGGTTATTTCCATTGTTTTAGACTAAAAAATTTTATTAATTTTTTTTGAATTTTTCCCAAATAAATATAAGTCAAAATTAACTAGGTTTTAGACTTTTGAAGACACAAATTGTTGGTTAAATTTTAGCAAAATAGCAAAAATTTATTAAGCAACTTATGGCCATGATTTTAATTTTGTGTTAGTTTGCATTCAGTTGTGGAATGTTACAGACAGTGTATTGATAATAAAATGAAATTTAAAGATCACTGACAATAAAATTAAAATGCCGTCTTTATGAATGACCCATTACCTAATGGTTTCTTATGCTTTTAACTGTAAAATGGGTGTTACACTTCTTATATTAACATAAGTGGTACAGACTGTCTTGTGATTATTTTATAAAGTTAAAGATAATAAATCATTCATGATGTTATATATATAATTTTATAAAAATTATACTTTGTTGGCTCTACTATCAGCATGTGAAAACTAGCAAATGTAAAAGTAGCATCTTATATTTCCCAACACAGAGTAAAGATAAAGAGAACAGTCATTTTATTATCAGCAATTACGGCACATATCATATATAACCAGAGGTAAAGTTTCCAGAGGAAAATTCAGTATTAAACTAAATATTTACTAGTCATAGAAAATTAGGACTGTAGATACTGGGAAATAGTTATCTAAAAGCAAAACTAAATATCATGCTGATGTACCTAAATGTCAGGAAAAGTGGCAAATAAGCAGAATGAGAACACATCACCTTTTTTGTTTGCTGTCAACATAGAACTGCATTATTTTGAGTGTCCATTATGGGCTTTTGGTGTGTGTGTGTGTTTGTGTAAAATGTAGTCTTCTTAAGTCAGAGAATGGGCACTCATTTTTGTAATGCATTTTATTTTGTTTTAAATTGCTTACCATGCTGAAAATTGTGATCCATTTCAACAATAGTAACCTTAAGATATCTTTAATAATGCAAGGAATTTAGAACTCATGGTTTCTTTCAGCATGAGAAAAATTAATATATGTGTGTATGCATGTGTGTGTGTGTGTGTGTGTGTGTGTGTGTGTGTGTGTGTAAAGGTATCTGTGTGGCTTAAAGTTTTAAAATGTAAATTTACTTTAATATTCTGTAGGTGTAGGTAAATTTCACTTACAATGTTTGCAGTAGGAATTGTACCATACCAGACTATATTCATGAGTTTCAGTTCATTGGAAAGAACAGTGGATCTCAGAACATAGTCCCTTGCCTAAAACAGCATCACCTGAGAATCTGTTAAAGACTCAAACTATTGGTCCTTATTACAAAACTATTCAATAAAAAGTCCTGCAGCAAATTGTAGCTCTTATGCTTGCCAGAAAAAAAAAATCTATTAACTCAGCAGCTTTAATACCAAATTGTAGTTTTGGCACTAATGTCGTAAAATGGTAAGGAAGAAAAACGTTTATCAGAGAAGTCTACTGAAATCTAGTGAGGCATGTGTGGCTGGGAATAGAGAGAGATGAAAAATGTTAGGAAATTGTGATAAGAGCCATTGAAGTAATTAATATCTTCGAGGAGTGACTTTCCTCAGGTGCACGTTAAAAGATACAAAATCGGCACAGGTTAGAAAGGAATTGAGAAAATATCTGTTGGGCTTGCCATGAGATCGCATACTTGATTAAATGCTAAGCTAATACATCATTGTCTTTTTACCAAGTTCATATGGAGTATCAAGTGGAGAAGGTTTGGGCTTGCTGTTAAACCCAACCAAGGTAATTAGCTTGAGGTTGGTTTCTTTCTCCTTTTACTATACATATTTTGCCAGTATCGTGGTATAGTGGTGGGCCTCAAATTCTCATATTTATAATAATACTCTGAGTAATTTTTCAATGCATATTTCTATACTATCTACTCAGAGACTATTATTAAGCCATGTAAAAACTGCCTCCATAATGGTGCAAGAGGTTTATACACAGAAAAAAAATATTTTTCTTACAAAAAGAACTGATTTAAACACTTAGCCAAATACAGTCTCAAGAAAACTCTCTGCTTCAATAAACCTCACATACAGTAAATAAATTCTTTTGGCAATTTTTGGTATCACCCACATAAAGAAGTAAATACAGTTAATGTAGGATACTTTTTTAAGATTACTGATGACAATAGGTGTTCTTTTAACTTTATAATGATCTGCTTCAGAAAACAGTAGAAATTCTAGTAGTAGTAGTAGTAGATCCATTTGATTCACATTGCAGCTGGTGATGATAAGGCCACACTCAAGTCTTATATCCCACTACACCAAAATCATTGATTCTTCTGGCCAACAGATGCCTGCTGATTAATGTCACTGACATGCAGAGGAAGGGTGGATAATGATTCAAAGGAGTTTATCAAAAACCAGAAAACACTCCTTTTTAGAACTCTCAAATGAGTCAACACTTTGTACTTGGACTTTGGATAAAATGGTGTTGATCTTTACTGACTCATCAGTCTCCTCCGCAGTTTTGCTTCCTTTACAAATAAACTGAAGACTTGCATCAGAGGGAGGAGGGTTCATTCAAGCAGTATGAATGTCCTCCTGCCTGAAAAGAAATATGATTGTACAGTTCACTTCACTGAAGAAGTAGGCAAAAAAAAAGAGGTAAAGCAGTTCTGTTGATTGTGGGACACATGGCAATGCATATTGCACGACTGACTGTGAAACTGAGCGTATCTTGTTCTTTTTCATAGAAAAAAAATAGAATTGCTTTAAGTCATTTGTTTTACTTGCATTACCAGATCATGCCATTATAATCACAATTACAGTAAGCACCCTTAATGGACTATTTTTTCTCATTGCAACTATATTGAATTTCTCTCAAATATCTACTACTGTTCACAGCTGAATGTTTTATATTATGCAAAATGTTCACAAACTGCTGCAGTTCTTTTCAGAGCTATGTTTAATGCCATTTGATGGCAGTTGCTTTTTATTATGGTATTAACCACACATATAAATATGTGTCCAAACTAAAGCATTTAATTTTAAAAATTTAATAAGTATGGTTAATTGATTTAATTTTCCTGGTAATATTTTTCTCCATAAATGATCTTCATTTTATATTTCATAGTATTTAGAATAATGTTACTCCAAAGTTGTACACATGCTTAGAACCTAAGCTTCCTTATATTAAACGACAAACAGGGCTTTCTATGTGGTTAGGGATCTTGATATTAACCCAAATTATCTGATGGATACAACATAGTCATTAAAATCCTCTTAGATTGTAGAGTCTGTCAGAAAAGGAACTCTGATTTTGGTTATCAACTGTACAATAGAATGAATTAGCAAAGAGGCTGATCTGACTTTATAACAAATTATTAAAACCAAAAAAATATTATCTATAATCAGGTATGTATACTGTATGTGAGAGGTAGAAGTCAAAATCTGGGATCATGATTGATATATCATATCTAGGGGTAAGTCTTATAAAATGTTTCCCTTACTGTGTGGAGTCTATACTAATTTTAATGCAGTGGAATTACTTTAAAAAAAAATAAGAAACTCTGTTGCTATTAGAGAACTGGTTGTCTGTACATTACAAACAATATCCTTTCTGGTTATAGATAGTAATGTTGCCCTGTCTTGTGGAAATATGTGGTTTGTGAAGAAAGCACATTAGAGGACAAAAACCAGAAAGCTTTGATTCCATTACCTATGAGGCCACACATGGCATTAAATAACAAATTTGAGATGATTTTTAAAATTATTTTATTAACCATGACCCTTACTTGCTAATTTAGATATAGTCTTTTATCATCTTCCCACTACTGAGAGTCAGTCGAGTTCACCTTAGCCATTGAACTTGAGTGATAAGGAATTCAGTGAACTTTGAGACTGAGCAAAATTAAAGCTTATATGAAATGCAAGAGTGAATTTATTTCTGAATGCAGAATTCAATCAAGCCAAAGACATAGTAAAGGAATCCTAATCCGGATTGAAAAAACTTGTTTAAGGCTGACAAACTGATTGGCTTTTCTTTATATAGTATCCAAGGCAGAAATCTTTGCATTTGTCAATTTATAGACAGATATGTGGCATTAAGGACTGGAATCCAGAAGCTGCAGGACTAAAGTGGAAGATTTCTAAAAGGACAAAAAGAATGGCCTTTGCAAAATTGCAATGAAAGCAAAGTAAGATAAGATATTCTTTTGAAATGCAAACAAAATCAGCAAAATAGAAATAAAGTATTTTAATGTTTACATTACATGGAGTTACATAATAGACTCATGAAATTATAACATTTTCTATATTTGTAAATGTCTAGATGGATCTTGCAACATTATAGGGATTATGGGACAGTGATTTCTCACATGGAAACTGCCAAGATATTACACAAATTTTATAATATATGCTCTATGATATTCACAATGACTAATATGAGCTTATCCTAAATATCAGAACTAATAGATGTTGCCATATATTTTTAAAGGTGGTTTTGAATATATCCTAAGTTAAAGATCTTAATGTGAGACATTTATTCATGATTGTCTACCCAGTTTCAGATAGATCACAAGGGTAGTTCCCAATGGGAAGCCAAAGGAGTAGAGCTAGATAATATGTAACAGAGACAATGTGAAATGAGGCATGAGAAGTGGAATTGAGTAGCTTGTATCTGTTGTAAAAGATATCATCATCATTTCCATTAGGATCTACCAAAGGAATCTATGCCCTTCCTAACCATTTTAGATTTTCATCTTCATTACTTAAGACAATTAGTTTGGGTTGAATTTTTTTATTAAATACTTCTAACTGATACTCAAAAACACAAAATTGGTACATAGCTAGTGGACAACACGATGTGGAGGTATCTGTAAGGACTGACTTTTACCACATCCTTGTGCTCTTTTTAGTTTCTAAGTTAATTTTAACACCAACAAAACAATTAACATAGCTAATGATATCTTCCAATCATTTTATATAAATATTTACATGTCCCAATAACCAAATTTCAGAATTCCAATTAATAGGAGAACAGAAAAAAACCCAAAACAAATATTTTTAAATAAGCTGGGGGTGGATATTCTGACCTAATTCTGTCCCTCATCTTTATTCCTACTGCTATACTAGTGTCCAATCAGCTTCCGTTTGAGTTACTATTGGTTTCTAGCATCCTCCCATTCTTCAAATTACACACCTTACAATTTGAATTATTATACCATTTTCTGTTAAATTTAAATCAGATCCTGTAATTTACTGGTTTAAAAAACTCACATGCCTCCTAAATTTCCACCGGATAAACTGGAGGGCTAGGAAATTCCACCACAATATAACTTTAACTTACAAACCATTATTACCTTTGTGCATTCACCTTTTTCTTTCCCAGCCATCTGGTCCAAATTTTTACCATTATTATGTGTTTTTACTAGACTATAGGCCTCCCTTTTCATTCAGTCCCTTTACTTTTATTTCTGTTTTTAAGATATAGATTATTTTGAAGAGTTTAATTCAATGACCATTTGTGATTTGCCTCACAAGTTAAAACTATGATTTATTTATGTACTCATTTCAACTTTGTATATCTCTATTTTGAAATAACACACTATTATGATCATGTGTTAACAATTTTATTTACATATCTAGACAACACATGACTAGACCGAAGTCATCACAGTTTACTAGTGTTTGTGTTTACAGAAAGAAATGTCTCATAGTGGTAGAAGTTTAACAAAGTCTTGATGAATAAATTCAATTAATCATTGTTTATCTGGACTCATGATGACATTTGGCATGTGATATTCCATGATTTAATATGTAAGGATACATTAATAATTACCAAGCAAAAAATTGTTTTCTTTTTATGACTCAATTTACCAGAATGATGCAGAATGCCACTGGGTACTAAAATTACATGTTGACAATTGATATTCTTATGTTCTTTGAAAATTTTCCTTAGACTTTGAATGAGGATCTTGTAGAATACCAAATAAATATTGTTTTAAAGTCAATATAAATTATAAAGACAAAGTTCTGTTAGCCTGAATGTAATGTATTATCTGGTAGCATAGACAGTTTATTTTTATAATTCCTTGAACGTCTAATCATGTATTCACAGAATTAGTTGTGATGCATTATGGAACTGACATCATTATAATTTTAAATTATACTTTTAAAAATGATCCTGAGTAATTTGATATTTAAAATATATTTGTAGATGTCAGTGTACTAGGGAAGGTTTTTGTCAAGTGAGTCACTAAGTGAAACTTTGCGTATATCATTCATGCAATTACAGAGTATTCTAATGGACCAGAAACACTCTTTAGTGCTTTATGTAGAAATAAGAATACTGGTAAATTTTGAATGAGATGTATGTTCTTACATTTAAGCTTCTTAACGAGAAAACTGAGGACCCAAGCTCCTAAACCTTGTTTATCGTTAAACTGCTGTATGTTGAGGGACACTGCCCATGTTAAACTTTCTTTAGATATAAAATGAGACTAAACATATAGGTAATTTCAGCGGGTGCCATAATAGTAAAGTAATGAGTACAATTCCTACATGGCAGCAATGTTCAATGAAGATTTACTAGAATTATTATAATAAGGTCTCAATTTTCATTTATTTATTTTTCAAAATGCATTGCAATCCAATTATTAAGCATACTATAATTACCATTCACTCCATTTGTAAGCATGTCACAAAAATCATTTAATTACTTACTTTGACATTATGGTAATTTATAGTTCTATAGAAGAGATATGACTCTAAAGTTCTAAGGAAGAACATGATTGCTGTGTGATATAAATTATATGGCCAGTGTGAGGAAAGAAAAATGACTTTCATTAGATGGGCTAGATATCATAGCAATGATAACAAGAAAAGTCTCTATGTACTTATTTGGAATGGGACTAGCTTTAACAAGAAATAAAAAATAAAGGAGGTAATGAAGGATAGGTAAGGAGCACATGATAACTAAGAAGAGAGCATTTGAACTAAAATATGATAAGATTTAGTGACTTTTTTAAATAAAATTATTTATTATAATTAATAATTATATTATTGACTGACTATTGAACTAATAGTGTATTTTATTATATCTTTGATTTATGAGAAAAATTATAAAATCATTTAATATGTAAGCAAGTCAGTGTTTAACAAACAAGTGATGGAATTGGGATTTGAATTTTGCTCTGAAGAGCAATGAAATTATTCAATCATCCCAATGTTTTCAACTGCATAATATGAACTGTTTGTTGCATTGTATGTACTGAAGAAAGAATGAATGTTCTTTTGAAAACATTTCCTAATCTCAAAACCTTGCTATAATTATGACAAGTCAAAAATTTGTCCCTACTTTAAACTTGACAATATAAAATAGCTTAAGTTCATGAGTTACTGGCACATAACACACATTAGTATGTCTGACAAAGATGTGTTATGATAATAATTTCACAAGCTCCACTTCCCACACTACACCATTGAAGGCCAGAAGTTATATGTTAGCACAAAGGGTTATAAGACAGGAGAAGATTCCAACACCACAGAAGTCAAATCTCTATTTGCTTGTAAACATACTCAAGCTTGCATGTTGCTCCAGAAGAAGACCTCGTTTTATTTATTTATTTTTTTTTTGTTTTTTTTCTTTTTTTTTCTCTAAGCTGTCTGATATACAAAATCTTAAGAAGCTAATCTATGGCAAAATGTCTTTGCCTTCCAGACTTAAACGTAGATGAGATGCTCATGGCCTTTTCTCACCTAATACCTTTTGTGCATAAATGTATTATCAGCCTCATGATGCCAGCTTATCTCATATCTTCTACAATTTTTTTAATCATCATACTATTAGATTTAACTGCTATTAGATTATAATATGTTTTATTAGGATAAAGATTTAATTCCAGTACAAATATCATAGACTTAAGTAGCATGGACACATAAACACACACACACACACACACACACACATACATACATACACATATTTGTATGTATGAGAAACAAACATTTCCATCTCTGAAAAACATGTCTAAGCTACCTTGTTGAGATACTTTTTAAATTGTATGTAAATGGTGTTTTTTAAAATTTATTCTTCTCTCTATATTATATTATATGTTGAACACAGTTTCCTCTTCCTCATCCCTCCAAGTAGCCCCTACCTCTGCTCTCTCCTAGATCCACTTCTATTCTATTTCCCTTCATAAAGAGAAGGTGTCCCAAGGATGCCTACCAAACATGACATAAAAAGATACAATAAAACTAGACACAAACCCTAATAGCAAGGCATGACAAGATAGCCTAGTAGGAAGAAAAGGTTCCCCAGAGCATGTAAAGACTCAGAGATACTGCTGAATCCCACTATTAGGATTCACACAAGAACACAAAGGTATCAACTATAGCATATATTCAGAGAACTGATAGCAAACCTATGCACACTTACTGATCATTGGTTCAGTATCCATGAACACCTTTCAGTTCTGTTTTATTATGTGTACAACATTCTTCCCTTGTCCTGGACCCCTCTGGATTCTACAATCTTTCCTCTCCATCTTCTGTAGGATTATCTGAGCTCCACTTAATGATTGGCTGTGGGTCTATGAATCTACTCTTATGAGTTGCTGAAGGAAGCCTTTCTAATGGTAATCGGGGTAGGCACAGATAGATCTATGAGTATAGCAGAATATCATGAGAAATCATTTCATTAACATTTTTTTTCTAATCACATTTGTTTCTATCTGAAGACTCTGAGCTATCCAGCTTTATACTTTGTACTAAATTGTGACAAATGTTACCACCAAAATGTAGTTCATACTCATTCTCCTCTATCTGTAAAGGCAAAATAAGTTCCAGTATACGGTGAGTCACTCACCTTCCATCCAAATTATTAAAACCTCTTCAGGAGGATATGTCGCTTAAAAGCCTCAACTCTTGTGATTGGAATAATTTTCTTTCCAACCGTCATTACAAAAAAATACAAAAAAACAAAAACAAAAACAAAAAACTACAATCCCTCTAAGCATTCTCTGCATGACTCTTCTTTTATGACTCTTAGGAATTTGGCTGGCAGGATAGTACTATATTTATCTTCCTAATTTTAAAAGCATTTAATTACCAATAATGACTGCCACTGTGAGTTTTTCCCATGTGCACATTAAATTTTTTGAATCCTCTTTTCTGTAATAATTTAAGTTGATCTAGAGGTATAAAAAGTAATTAATTATTTGTAATTTCCCAAACTGAAACTGAGAAAAATATTGATATGACAGAAAAATCAATGGTAGAACCAGACCAAAATAAATAGGATTGCATGTGTAAGAAAAATATGTAACAATATGAAACTTTCATAAGTTTTTGAAGAGCTGTTTTGTGCTATAGTTTGGTATAAGTATATACTATTGGCATCATGATGGCTCTCAAAGGCCTTGCCCTTTTGAAATTTGAAATTTTAATGCTTGTGAAATATTTTTACTATGAGTGGGTAAATAAAACTATGAGACCCAAAGACATCAATTCTATAATTATGTTTTATCCCTCCACTTTGGTCGTCTAATCCAAACATGAATTATTGAGTCAGACACATCTATTCTCTGAGCATATTAGCTATCTAGTTTTTGGTAAGCTCTTCAATATCATTGAGTCTCATTTACATCACCATTTGGATAGTGAAAAAATGTTTATTTGTATTCTCTTATGAAGACATTATGAAATACTCAATTAACCTGATTTAAAACAGGATGTAATATTCTAAATATTAGCTCCTGTTCCCTATTTCATTTTCCTTTTATTTTTATATTCCTTTATTATCTTAATAATTACTTAACACTCCCTGTGACATAAAATTTCATAAAAGCTATATTCTCATATGAAATGAATTCATTCATCTTTTTAATAATTTCAGCATTTCCTATTTGGAAGGTAGAATTATCACATTTTTATTTGTAAATATGAAAGAGAAAGAAGGATGGTTGTATTATATGGGTTTTGAACATTCATTTTAGATGCTTAGCACTAAGATCTTCAATTTTTCCATATGAATTTAGTAGCTTTTATGCATCAATTAACTCTATTGATGGTTTATGATCCAGTATGATTCCCAGACATTATAAAAAGAATGCTCACATGCTCACCAAGCATTCGTGGCACCCCATGTGAAAAAACAAATCAGAACAAAACATATTTTACAAGACAAGAAGGTGACATTCCTCCAGTGACTGTTTTTATATACTTATTTATTGGTTTTAGTTATTTCTTTTTATTTTTGAGATATAATTAGATCAATTTTTCTGCATATAAGTTATTTTATTGCACATTTCCAGTCTAGGAACTGTATGGTAGATATGAAACCCATGAAGTTTCACCTAAGATTGCTGACCTCCAGTTCTGTAGCTGCCATTTTTCAGATGATTCATCTCCATGGTTATTTATGTTTTCAGTGTCTAAGTGCTTATCAGCTATTCTGTGATAACTATATTGTGTATCTCATTGAATGTTTGTGACACTAAGTACACAATTTTTTTTTTTGTACATCTGCTGGTTGAAACCAGGACCTTGCTCATGCTTGGAGGCTACATCACTCTTGAGCTATGCACCCAGCTCTGATCTAAAGTTTGTTCAAGTCAGGTTTGCATACAGAATGCAGAATAGTATCTGCAACATGGCAATGCATAAAATGCTATCATCACCATTATTATATTGTTGTTATTTTCATTTGTCTTTTGTGTTTCTTAGTTCTAATTAAAAAAACAAAATAACTTAAAAAAACAGCATGAAAAAATTACAAATGAATCAAAAAAATCCTCTTTTTATAATGTAAGAGATTTTCCTTCCATTCCCTTTACCTCTATTAGATGGACAACAGATCCCTTCCCTTCTATATGAAGTTATCAATTGCTGTGTAGTAATCTTAATTTTCTGCAGCCCAATTTTTTTTCATGGATAATTTATTTATTTACATTTTAAATGTTATCCCTTTTCCTGGTGTCCCTTCCAGAAACACAATTATCCCAGGCCCCTTCCCCTAATTCTATGAGGGTGCTCCCCTACCCACCCAACCACTCCTGCCTCCCAGTCCTGGCATTTCCCTACACAAGGGCATAGAACCTTCGCAGGACCAAGGGCATCTCCTTCCATTGATGCCCTACAAGGCCTTCCTCTACTATATATGCTGCTAGAGCCATGCGTCACTCCATGAGTATTCTTTGGTCCCTGGGAGCTCTGAAGGGTCTGGTTGGCTGTTATTGTTGTTCTTCCTATGGGGTTGCAAAACCCTTCAGCTCCTTCAGTCCTTTCTCATCTCTACCATTGGGGACCCCATTCTCAGTCCCATGGGTGACTGTGAGCATCTGCCTCTGTATTTTTCAGTTTCTGACAGAGCTTCTTTTGAGGCAGCTATATCAGGCTTGTGTCAGCAAGCACTTCTTGGCATCTGCAAGCATATCTGGATTTGGTGTCTGTATACGGGATGGATCCCCAGGTGGGGCAGTCTGTGGATGGGCTTTCCTTCAGTCTCTGCTCTAAATTTTGTCTCCAAATTTCCTCGTGTGATATATTGTCCCCCCTTCTAAGAAGGACTGAAGAATCCACACTTTGGTCTTTCTTTTCCTTGAGCTTCATTTGGTCTGTGAGTTTTATCTTGGGTAATCCAAGCTTTTGGGCTAATATCCACTTATCAGTGAGAGGATACCATATGTGTTATTTTGTGATTGAAATATCACTCAGGATGATATTATCTAGTTCCATTAATTTGCCTAAGAATTTCATGAAGTCATTTTTTTAATAGCTGAGTAGTACTCCATTGTATAGATGTACCACGTTTTCTGCATCCATTCCTCTGTGGAAGGACATCTGGGTTCTTTCCAGCTTCTGGCTATTATAAATGAGGCTGCTATGAACATAGAGGATCATGTGTCCTTGTTATATGTTGGAGCATCTTTTGGGTATATACTCAAGAGTGGAATAGCTGGGTCCTCAGCTAATACTATGTCCAATTTTCTGAGGAACTGCCAGACTGTTTTCCAGAATGATTGTACCAGTTTGCAATCCCACCAACAATGGAGAAGTATTCCTCTTTCTCTACCTCCTAGCCAGCATATGCTGTCACATGAGTTTGTGGTCTTTGCCATTCTGACTAGTGTAAGGTTGAATCTCAGGGTTGTTTTGATTTGCATTTCCCTGATGACTAAGGGTGTTGAACATATCTTTAGGTATTTCTTGGCCATTCACATTTCTTCAGTTGAGAATTCATTGTTTAGTTTGGTACTCCATTCTTAATAGGGTTATTTGGTTTTGTAGAGTCTAACTTCTTGAATTCTTTGGGTATATTGAATATTAGCCGTCTATCAGATGTAGGATTGTTAAAGATTTTTTCCCCAATCTGTTGGTTGCATTTTTGTCCTACTGACAGTGTCCTTTGTCTTAGAGAAGCTTTACAATTCTATGAGGTCCCATTTGTTGATTCTTGATCTTAAAGCATAAGCCATTGGTGTTCTGTTCAGGAATATTTCCCCTGTGCCCATGTGTTCAAGGCTCTTTTCCAATTTATCTTCTATTAGTTTTAGTGTATCTAGTTTTATGTGGATGTCCTTGATCTACTTGTACTTGAGCTTTTTACAAGGAGATAAGAATGGATTGATTTGCATTCTTCTACATACTGACCACCAGTTGAACCAGCACCATTTGTTGAAAATGCTGTCTTTTTCCACTGGATGGTTTCAGCTCCTTTGTCAAAGATCAAGTGACCACAGGTGTGTTGGTTCATTTCTGGTTCTTCAATTCTATTCCATTGATCTGCCTGCATGTCTCTGTATCAATAACTTACAGTATTTTATCACTATTGCTCTGTAATACAGCCTGAGGTCAGGGATGGTGATTCCCAGAAAAGTTCTTTTATTGCTGAGAATAGTTTTTGCTATGCTGGGTTTTTTGTTATTATAAATGAATTTTCAATTTGCTCCTTATAACTCTATGAAGAATTGAGTTGGAATTTTGATGGGGATTACACTGAATCTGTGGATTGCTTTTGGAAAGATGGCTACTCTTACTATATTAATCCTGCCAATCCATTAACATGGGAGATATTTCCATCTTCTGAGATCTTTGATTTCTTTCTTCAGAGACTTGAAGTTCTTGTCATACTGATTGATATTTTACTTGCTTTGTTAGAGTCACACCAATGTATTTTATATTATTTGTGACCATTGGGAAGGGTATCATTTCCCAAATTTCTTTCTCAGATTGTTTATCCTTTGAGTGTTGAAGGCTACTGATTGTTTGAGTTAGTTTTATTTCCAGCCACTTTGCTGAGGTTTTTTATCATGTTTAGAAGTTCTCTGGTAGAATTTTTGGGATCACTTAAGTATAATATCATATCATCTGCAAATAGTGATCTTTTGACTTCTTCATTTCCAATTTGTATCCCTTTGACCTCCTTTTGTTGTCTAATTGATCTGGCCAGGACATTGAGTACTATCTTGAATAGGTAGGTAGAGAATGGGCAGCCTTGTCTAGTCTCTGATTTTAGTGGAATTGCTTCAAGTATCTCTCCATTTAGTTTGATGTTGGCTACTGATTTGCTTTATATTGCTTTTGCTATGTTTAGGTATGGACCCTGAATTCCTGATCTTTCTAAGACTTTTACCATGACGGGCTGTTGAATTTTGTCAAATGCTTTTTCAGCATCTAATGAGATGATCATGTGCCAGCTTACTGGCCCCCTCCTGGTCACCCCTCCCACAATCCTTCCCCTACCACCTCCTTCCTTTCTCCCTTGATGGGGTGGTATCTTACCAGGTATCTCTCCACCCTGGCACTTCAACATTCTATAAGGCTAGTTGCTTCTGCTTCCACTGAAGACAGAAAAAACAGCCCAGCTAGAAGGGTATATCCCACAGAAAGGCAATAGCTTTTTGGACTAGACCCTGTTCAAGTTGTTTGGGACCCACATGACGAACAAGATGTACATCTACCAAATATGTGTAGTGAGGCCTAGGTCAAGCCTATGTATGTTCTTTGGTTGGTGGTTCAGACTCTGAGTACCCCAAAGGTCCAGGTTAGTTGACTCTGCTGGTCTTCCGATGGAGTCTCTATCACCTTTGGGACCCACAATCCTTCCTCCTTTTCTTCCATAAGAATCCCCTAGCTCCACCCATTGTTTGGCTTTGGTATCTGTATCTGTCTGAGTCAGCTGCTGGGTGGAGCCTCTCAGAGGACAACATGCTCCTGTCTGCAAGCATAACAGAGTATCATTAATAGTGTCAGGGATCCGTGCTTGCCCATGGGATGGGTCTCATGTTGAGCCAGTTATTGGAGGTATATTCCCTCAGTCCTTGCTCCAATCCCTGTGCCTGTATTTTTTGTAGATGGGATACATTTTGGGTTGAAAGTTTTCTGCATGGGTTGATGTCTCTACTGTTCTACTTGAGTTCCTGCCTGGCTACGGTGGTGGCCTATTCAGGTTCCATATCTCCAATATTGTGAGTCACAGCTAAGGTGACCCCCATTGATTCTTGGGTACATCCCTTATTCTAGGTCTCTGTCTTATCCTGGAGATGCCCCCTACCTCTAAACCCCTGTCAGTTGTAAGTTTCCATTCATTTTCATAGCCATCTAGAGAGATATCACATGCTGGAGAGGATGTTGACCTAGGGAACAGTTCATTGCTGGTGAGAATGCAAATTTGTACAACCACTTTGGAAATCAATTTCAGAAATCAATAAAGGTACCATGTTACACTCCACAGACCCAAAGAAGCTAAAAAAGAAGGAAGTCCTAAGCAAGAAAGCTTGATGCTCACTTAGAATGGGGAATAAAATAGTCATAAGAGGTAGATGGAGGAAAGGAACTGGGAAGGAGGAAGGGTACAGAGGGGAATGGGGAGTTTCAGGATCAGATGTAAGGAATGTGCTTTCAACACTCTATTTTATTGATTATACAACTCATAATTTCCATCAAACTGAAAACATAAGGGCTAGAGAGATAGAATAGAGCTTGCCGTTCTGTTCACCCAACATGCATGGCAGTTCAGAACGCTCTCCTCCAGTTACAGAAGATCTGATGCCTACTTAAGTCCTCCATAGGTTATTGACATACATGTTGTACATATGTATATAAGATTAACTCTCATACTAGAAAAAATGAAAATTAATGTTATTAAAAATGATAATGCCATAATATAGGCATAGAGCACACAAAACCAAAGGCATGCAGAAGTGTAAAAGTTAAATTACCTAATTAACTTTTAATTTTATAGACATTATTTTAATATGCTCACTGGTTCTCTGTTCAAAATTAAGAAACCTTATAAATAATGAGAGCCTCAGGCCTGCCATCTCTAAAATATATCCAATACTTACTGATTCACATAATAATTATTGAGATCAACTAGATAAAATGTAATATTAGAAATGCCATTAGATCATTTATATTAATAAATAGTTTCTAGCAGCATAGGGAGGTGATTAGAAAGGGATGCAAATAAAGGAATACTAGTCCCAATGGGCCAGCCAGGAGTCAAGCCTGAAATCTTCTGATCTGTAGACAGATGTGTTATCCATTGAGCCTCTACTCAATAGATATGGAATAACTTTTTTTGGAGGTTTCTTCTAATCTCAAGAATAGAGACTATTGGAAGAAAGAAGAGGTGCACAGAAGAGTTAAGGGAAAAAAGGAGAATGCCAGATGTCTAGTCAACCAAGCACATCTTTTGAAGACCCAAGCAATGAGGGAAAAACAAAACAAAACAAACCATTAAAAACAATAAACAGCAATAAAGAAAGCCAGTAAAAGATGATGGTTATAAACCAAAAGAGTAAGCACAAGATACTAAGACTCCAAAACATACTCTTAGGAATGTACCAATTATTCCTTTTCCAGAACATCTGCCCTCAGTGAACTTGATTCACAGGGATGTTTTGCTGGCATGGTGTCAAGAGATGAAGCTGAGCAGCAAAGTCCAGAAATTAGATGTTCATAAATGACTCCTTGCAGGGGCTTTCCCAGAACAAATGCCCTTTTTGAAGAATGTTCCTCACTCATCAAAAGAGGCAAAGATAAAGACAACTTGAAAAAATAAGAAGAAGGGTGGGATGAGGGAGGAAGTCTCATGTGACAGTTCCCCTTGAAATGATCCCTATGCCAGCGCAGCCATACCTGTTCTGACTGATCCTCCTGTGCTCTATGAGCAAGTCAGCACCACTGTAACTACAACTGCCTCCAAAGCAGTGTTGATATCTTGGGCCAGAATTGTAGCCAAGACTAAAAGGATGAAGGCAATGCAGTCCAATGCAACACCTGCACCTGAGACCTATGGGGGAAATGTGTGTGGTTCATAGGTCCTGCAACCTCAGGTGGTTTGGGTTCAGCTGCAGTTCCATGCCAGACAAGCCTGGGTATCTGAGAAAAAGGGGAAGTAATTGCCCTCTCCCTGCTTCTTGCCTGAAAATTTCAGCCCCCACACATAGAGGGCAACATGCTGTGTCCCAAGTATGGTCAGAGGCAAAAAGTCTTAACTAAAAGCCCTGAAGGGTAAAGAGCAGATCTCTTGTTTGGGCTAGCTGCTGGCATCACCAGCTCTTGTGGAGTGGTCTGCAGAGCTGCAGCTGACACTGAGAATGATGGAATTCCACATCTAAGCCTTTGAAGGTGCCCATCTCACCCAGAAATTATGGGGTATAATAAGTTAGTTGATGCTTAAGCACCTTGGAGAAAGCCAGGGAGGCCACAAAAAGGTGCACTTCTGTTAATTGTTATGACTGAACACTGGGAACAGCCTTCTAAACTTTTGTGAAGATTATAAAAATGTTTTCTATGTGTTTTGTTGTAAGCAGTTCCTGGGGCAGGAATATGACAACTTCAGATACAACAGTTGCTTGTCCTATAATCAGCACAGTGGCATCATAGCCAGTTCAGTGGTCAACAGTAAAGACTTATCTTGTGCCTCTTAGGCTTATCTGCATGTCCTCTTTTCCCTGGGTTGTATAATGTTGCTAGTATTTGGGTTTGTTTTCTGTTGTTGTAAAATATTAAAAACAAAATATGGTTTCCAGTATGACTATTATTAGTACAACAAGATATATATTCTGATGGATTTGCAATATAGAGGGGTGTACATATATGTTCACAGTTTGGTGGAATATGAGGTCATTGTAATTATTGTATGATTTTCAAAAGTACTTTGTGAGCATAAAATGATTATGTAATACTAGGCGGCTCTATATATTCAGTCTGTCATTTTCTTTGCACTGAGTATGAATCTGTGCTGAAAGTCACAGGGATGTTATATTAATATCCATATATGTAGATGAAATATAATCCAACAACACAAGTACTCTGGCAAGGGATTTAATCCAAAGATATAATCCAGCCAGACTGCTGACATATCCTGGATTACAGAATGATCTGGCTAGAATACAGACATGCCCTTAATACACATCTTTAATTCCTAACAATGAAGGTAAGGTTAGTTTGTAGAATGAAGCAGCCATATTTGATAATGACATCAAATTGAGAGGCAGATAAAGTGATGAATCAGAGAAAGATTTAACAGAATGTGTCAGCGATAGGATACATTCAACTCTCAGGAGAACAAACAGCAAAAAGTGGCTACTTAAGAACAGCAGAGCAAGTCAGGAAGAGGAAGACAGTTCAGTCAGTCTAATTTAGTTGAGTTCAGGCACTGCAGTGGAATTCAGTTTCCTTCAGTTCTTGCAGTCAATACAGTCAGTGCAGTCAATGCAGTTCACTTTTTGAAATTCAGAAGCAGTTTTTCCAGGCAGAACAATTCAGTGAAAATCGAAGAGATGCCAGTTTGAATCAGTCATCCATGAGAGGAATTATGAGCCAGAACAGCTGAATTTAACTAACCATGCAGAGTTCAGAAAGAACTAGAAAGGGTGAGCCTATTCAGTAGTAAGTCTCCAAGACAACAATTACAACTGGTAAATAAAGGTTACTTTAAAATATGTGGGTTGAGCTGGGAAGCGGTGGCCCACGCCTTTAATCCTAGCACTTGGGAGGCAGAGGCAGGTGGATTTCTGAGTTCGAGGCCAGCCTGGTCTACAGAGTGAGTTCCAGGACAGCTAGGGATACACAGAGGAACCCTGTCTCAAAAATATATCACAAAAAATAACAAAATATATGGATTGATATTGAAGATTAATTGAATTTATTTGAGGGTGAACTGAAAAATATTTTGTGAAGCAATTAGAACAGGCTATGAAATATATTAATCACCTTGTATTTATCTATTCATCTTGTAACTATCTATTCATACAGTCAAATATAGATTCAGTTTTGTAAGGCCGAGCTTAAAAAATAGTTCTCATTCCTGGAGAGTATAACAGAGTCTTATTAATTGATGCAAATATGTTTTGAACCATAATTATGAACTATAATTAGTACTGTTCTCTATAGATTAGAATGATGATCATCAAAATCTTTTTGTCAATTAAGAACCATTCATGGTTTATGCTGATAGCTTCAGCATTAATTCTGAAATCTCCCCTAATAAAAGAATGATAAAGTTCCTACTCAACTTTTATAAATGTAACAATACCATATCAATTTAGCCACTTGCAAAATGTTCACTTATATACTGTTCCATAGATGACTTTTCTTCTCTAATTGAAATGGATAACAGAAGACAAATTTATTTAGATTAGTTGACAAGCAAAGCGACCTCTATATACTTTATAATGAGCTGCACTGTTACTCTCTAGAAAGCATATAAACTTAATTAAGTCTCAGATCATGGTATGCATAATTAAAAAACTTTCTCATTCAATTAAAATGGTATTTGTTGTACGAACAAGAGTACATATGTATAAATTTCTATTGATCGGTATCAATGAAATTGATAATTTAAAATATGTAAAATTCAACATATCATCAATATGAAACTCATGTCCATATTTATTTCAGTAAACTAAATTTTACATATTTTTGTTTACACATGTTGTCACTGAACAGGGTTAAATTATGCTCACTTTACTTTTTATGTAGCTAAATTTGGCTTAAAGTAGTAACTAAAGTAATGACTTAATGATTACATCATTACAATAAACATTATGAATATGACATACTAATAAATTAAGCTTTTTATCTTCTAGTCGTTTGAGCCTATTGCTTCTTAGGTTCTCTCAGAATTTTTATGAACATCTTGTGATCTCTTTAGTCATGTTCAAAAGATAAAATGCTTTTCACAGTAATGTATATGTCTAAGAGTAATCATAACTTTAAACCTATTATAAGGAAGTCTCCTTCTACAAATGTCCCTCCCAGCCTGATCCAGAGACAAGTTGAAAATTTACAGTGAAGAAATTAGTGATATGGTTTGACTTTATCTTTCTCTCATTGCCCTACACTTTGACACCTATTTTTGCCTACATCTAAGTTGGTTTTTGGGTTCCTCATGGCTGGAGTGTAAGGAATGAAAAGAAAATTTTAAAAAGTGTTAAATTACTTAATTAACTCTTTTTGCAGTGAAGGGTATAGGACATTTTAGAAACAATATTTAAAATCCCCACAGTTTAAATACTAAAATACTCTAAATATTAAATGTTAAAATCTCCATATTCAATTATTTTACCTGTCATTACTTCATTGGAAAAATATATCTCCATTTTAGCTTTTAGCTCCCTGATGCTCTCTTGGTCCTCTGTATGTGGAAAGCATTCCTTCATTGTTCTATGAATATCTTTGCTTCTCCCACAGATTGTTCTTTGTCAGGACCACAGGTAATTTTTCCTTAACTTTTTATCCAATAGTGATAGATGCAGGATCTGTTTTAGTCATAGTCCAAAATTCAGAAACAGCACCAATAAAACACTACACTTCCTTTTTACTTAAATTTCTGATCCATTCAGCTATATATTACATATATGTTTATGATTTTATCCAAGAAAAGAAAGATAAAAATTGTCTCATGCCTTAGAATGAAACTAAAGCATTCTCCACTCATCTACAAAGAGCAAAATCCAGAAGCTCATGAAACAGAAAATGCTGTTTCTCTACATCCAGAACTTGTCATGCCCCCATGTAGGAGTGTAAACAAGATGGATAAATTGTGTCCTTCTTCTCACTGGAATATAATTTTTAAGTCTCTACATGATATTTGGACTATAGTTAATATTAAAAATAATATATCTAGTTTACATTTTGTTGGACCAAGGGTTTCCTTCCAATGAGCTTATTTTCTATAAGGCAGAATTAATCCAGCAGGAAAACATTTATTTAGACTCAAATTTTAATCTAACTGACTGGTCTTATTTTTGTTGTTTTGTATTTATTTATTTTGTAAGGTTCTATAATGACTGTAAGCAAAAATGGCTACCTTTCTGAACTGAGAAATAATTATATATCATCAGCATTAAAAACCATTTCAAGATTATCTTTTTACTTTAAATGATAACTGAATGCAGTCCAAAGCCATTTTTTTCTAGTTTAGTTAGTGATACATAAATCCACAAAACTCATTGGCAATACTTATTCTAAATTTAATCTTATTCCTTGATTGTTAAAAAACCCATCGTGTATAAAACATTTTCATGTGATTGTATTTTGACAGTTTCTGAACCCATCTGTCTTTATTTTTTCTCAATGAGATACATGTTAATACAAATGTTATTATAGAATATTAGCATAGAAAATTGATATGTTTAATAAATATCTAAAATAATTATTTAGATATAAAATATTCAATCTACTAAAGAGTAGTATTATTGCTAGAATGTATGTTTACCTGAAAAGATTATCTCACACAGCTTAAATTTTTACACACAATGCAGCCAAAATAAGAGTTGTATGTTTCTTTGTAATTTATTTTAATGTAATACTTCTTGTTATATGAGTTTAATATTGACTATCTGGTTTTCTGTTTTGAATTACTAGTGGTGTTCACATTGATTAGTATAAACTTAATGAAAATTGAACACTGATTTTAAATAGCACTTCTCCAATTTAAAAAAAATAAAGTTTAAATTTTAAAAGTTCCCTTGACAATAATTCCCAGTACTCCTATATTATCATATTTTATAATAACATTTTCTATTCCCTAGTTTATAAGGTTATGTTCCTCAATAGATGCTACAGCAGAAAATAGAGCATAAATTAACTCTATCTGAAAAGTCTGGCAGATGAATAGAAAGCCTTCTACAATACATCTTGCTTCTAAGGAGAAAATTGCTCTTTTATGGAAACATAAAATAATAAAAATGTCGAATTAATCTATTAATTCAATATACTAACAGATAAAGTCTAAACCTGTCATGGGAAAAAATACAACTGTGATAATGAAATTAAACATTTATGTATGGCTTGAGCATTACACAGAACTGTAAATATGAGACCATATAGAAATATAAACCTATAAAGAAATAATGCAGAATGGATATTCTGTAGCAATAGTGTTTTTTTCTTATTTTGGGGACTAAGGTTAAGCTATACAAGCTGTTATATTTGGCAGAAACTAGGTAAAGTGTATAAAATGCCTTTCTGTACAATTTCTGAAAATCCTTGTGAGTTCATAATTGTTTCAAAATAGAAACTTATAAAAAGATAACCTTTTAACTTTTCCAGTTTTCTCATTTAACCAAACTCATAATTTTTACACTTTGAGACATTCATTTTCAAATAAAATTGCTCAAAATTAAAGAATGACCTAGGACCCATGGCATACTATTGTAAAATGTGCTAAACACAATTGAGCAAACATATTTTAAAAACACTGAACTACAATATTTGCATAAAATTATAAGTGAAATATTACTTAATATGAGTAGAAAAAATAATAATGATTATTTTTTTAAAAGATGGTCATGTAAATGTTTTATGTCTACATGAATATTATTTATGTTCAAGCCATAAATATGAAAGATCAGTGCTTCCCTTTTTATAGATTTTTAAATCATCTTATTAACAGAAGAATATTTTATAATTTAGAATAAAAGACAAGCCTAATAATACCTTATAATGATGAGTTATAAACTGCAAGTAGGATCATAAGTTACAAATTTATACAAGAATTTGTTTACAAATACCTAAGCATATACAATGCTACATAAATTACACCTGTGGGAAATGGTAACTAACCTCTTTTCTCCAAGGAATACAGTGCTTAATCTAGCAAGATGAGGAATCAAGAACATATGTTTCAACAAAATCTTTTGATATGTCATGTTTTTCTACAAATTTGTTTAAAAAGACATTGCTAGGTAATTAAATAAGAAGAGATATGAATATAAAATTATGTTAACATTTAATAGTAGAACCTATAAATATAATATTTACAACATTTTTAGTATTTAAAAAATTTGCAAGAGTAAAATCTATGCATGTCTTCTTTGCCCATATGTCCAACAGTACTTTGCCGAAAGAACTGTTCCCTATATATCGCTTGAATATATTATCATAAAATTTTGAGCACTGCTCCCATGGAAATGGTCAGTTAGCTTTGGAAATCAAGTAACATAGTGACATTATTTCATAATCAAGAAAACTAATTTGGAATGAACTCATTCTCATACTTATAATCAATAAGCAGAAAGGATGTGAGGTGAAAATGAGACACTTCTTCATATGTTGAGAGAACAACAAAAAATATGGTCAATGTAATTAAACAATGGTTATGGAAGACTATGGAATGTTTTATAATATCCATGTGCAGAGATACCCAAAGTTTTTGGAAACAAGGGAGCACATACACTCAGATTTGAGTTACCAGTGTTATGGTAATAGACCCAAGGGAAAAGAAGTTTAATATATAATATTCTTAACAAATGTGTTATTAAATATTTTGTTCATTTAGAAAATTATAGAACAGACTGTCTGAACTTCTAGAAACTCTCTAAAGCATTTCAACAAACTTCCAATAACATTTTTCTTCATAAGGAATATACTAAAAATGTAGGGATTTATCCCATGGCATCCTCATATCTCAATGTATTTTTAGACAGTATATTAATTATTTTCCTTTTAATTAATTAATTACTAATTACATCCCAAACACTGCCTGCACCTGGTCTCCCCTCACAGAGTTTCTCCACTACCCTTCCTTTCCCTCTGAGAAAGCACCTCTTCCTGTATCCCCCACCCCCACCCTGGGGAATGCTTTCCTAGAGAAATGTTTTCCTAAGCAATAGAGAATTAGAGCATATTTTGGACAATTCAGCAATCCAGAACTACAAAGAAATCCACAGTGATAACTGCTATGTGAGTTTTTCTCTCAATTTATTTTGAATGAAGGATAATTAAGTCAGAACATAAAGATTACAATTATATTTCATCAAAATAAATTGTATAGATTGTGTTTGTATAAATTATATACATATGTGTTTTTAGTAGGTCTGAGAACAGCCTTTAGAAATTTGTAGTTTAATATAACCTCTTTATTATTTTTATTGGATATTTTATTTATTTACATATCAAATGTTATCCCCTTTCTGGGTTTCCCCTCCAGAAACTATATATTCCATCTACCCTCCCTCCTACTCCTGCTTCTATGAGGGTGCTCCCATGCACATGGATTGGCAGTATTAATATAGTTAAAATGGTCATCTTGCCGAAAGCAACCTACAGATTCAATGCAATCTTCATCAAAATTCCAACTCAATTCTTCATAGACTTAGAAAGAGCAATTTGCAAATTCATTTGGAATAACAAAAAACTCAGGATAGTAAAAACTATTCTCAACAATAAAAGGACTTCTGTGGGAATCAGCATCCCTGACCTCAAGCTGTACTACAGAGCAGTAGTGATAAAAACTGCATGGTATTGGTACAGTGACAGGCAGGTAGATCAGTGGAATAGAATTGAAGACCCAGAAATTAACCCACACACTTACAATTACTTGATCTTTGAGAGAGGAGCTCAAACCATCCATTGGAAAAAAAGACAGCATTTATAACAAATGGTGCTGGTTCAACCAGAGGTCAGCAGGTAGAACAATGCAAATCGACCCATTCTTATCTCCTTGTACAAAGCTCAAGTCCAAGCAGATCAAAGATAAAACCAGATACACTGAAACTTATAGAGGAGAAAGTAAGGAAGAGCCTCGAACACATGGGCACATGGAGAAAATTTCCTGAACAGAACACCAATGGCATATGCTCTCAGATCAAGAATCAATAAATGAGACCTCATAATATTGCAAAGTTTCTGTAAGGCAAAGGGCACTGTCAATAGGACAAAAAGGCAACCAACAGATTGGGAAAAGATCTTTACCAATCCTACATCCAATAGAGGACTAATATCCAATATATACAAAGAACACAAGAAGTTAGACTCCAGGGAATTAAATAGCCCTATCAAAAACAGGGTACAGAGCTAAAAAAAGAATTTTCAACTGAAGAAATTCAAATGACCAAGAAGCACCTAAAGCAATGTTCAACATCCTTAGTCATCAGGGAAATGCAAATCAAAACAACCCTGAGATTCCACCTCACACCAGTCAGAATGGCTAAGACTACAAACTCATATGACAGCAGATGCTGGCAGGGATGTGGAGAATGAGGAATACTTCTCCATTGTTGGTGGGATTGCAAGCTGATACAACCACTCTGGAAATCATTCTGGCAATTCCTCAGAAAATTGAACATAGTATTACCTAAGCACCCAGCTATTCCACTCCTGGGAATATACCCAAAATATTCTCCAACATATAACAAGGACACATGCTCTACTGTGTTCTTAGCAGTGTTATTTATAATAGCCAGTATCTGGAAAGAACCCAGATGCAACAGAGGAATGGATACAGAAAATGTGGTACATTTACAATATGGAGTACTACTCAGCTATTAAAAACAATGACTTCATGAAATTCTTAGGCAAATTAATGGAACTAGATAATATCATCCTGAGTGATAATTCAATCACAAAATAACACATATGGTATCTTCTCAATGATAAGTGGATATTAGCCCAAAAGCTCGGATTACCCAAGATACAATTCACAGACCACATGAAGCTCAAGAAGAAGGAAGACCAAAGTGTGGATGCTTCTGTCCTTCTTATAATGAAAACAAAATAATCATGGGAGGAAATATGGAGACAAAATGTGGAGCAGAGACTGAAGGAATGGCTGGCCATCTAGAGACTGCCCCACCTGGGGATCCATCCCACATATAAACCCAGACTGTACTGGGGACATCAAGAAATGCTTGCTGACAGGAGCTTGATATAGCTATCTCCTGAGAGGCTCTCTCAGAACTTGACAAATACAGAGGCAGATGCTCACAGCTACCCATCAACCTGCACATGGGTTCTAATATAACCTCTTAACATTGACCTGTTGAGATTCTCTCTGTAACCCATAATTATTGCTTTGCTTAAATGACCTGGTACCATATTCATCATGCTAATTATCAGCATAACATTTTGTTCACCTCTCCTCCCATTTTAAGAAGAACTTTTCTCATATAAAATAGGTTGATTATAGTTTCCCCTCCCTATTTTTCTCCCAGTTCCTCATCACCTCTTCTTCCTTCCAGATCCACTCCCCTTTTTTTCTCTCTTTGGAAAAGAACATGCTGCTATGAGATAACAACCAAACATGACAAAATAAAATATAGTAAGCTAAAACTAAAACTATGATATTGAGGTTGGACATGCCACTCCAGCAAGAGAAAGAGTCTCAAGAGCAAGCATAAGAGTCAGAGTCCCACTCATTCTCACAGTCAGGAGTACCATAAAAATGCTAACCTAATAACTATAGTATATATGTAGAAAACCCATGTAGGTCATGTACTTGGGGCTTCAGTCTCTGTGAGTTCATATGCATCTTGCTTAGTTGCCTAACAGGGCCTTTTTCTCTAGGTATCTTTCATCCCCTCTGTCTCTTACACTCTTTCCTCCTCCTCTTTTGTGGAATTTTCTGAGATCTGAAAACAGGAATTTGATGGAGACCTCCAATTTAGACTCTCTCTCCACTTAATTCCTAGCTATGCGTCTCTTTCAGTATCTGTTCCTATCTACTGCCTTAGTGAATCACTATGATGGTGCAAGATAAAGTACTGATCAATAAGTGTACCAAAATATCATTAGGAGCCATTTTATTGTTACTTCTTTCTTTAGGCCAATTGTATTTGGTTTCACTGTAGGTCTTTATCCAGTCTCTAGTTCTTGGTTACTCAAACAATTTTGGGTATAACTTTCTGATCATGGAGTGGGCCTTAAGTCAAATCAGGCATTGGTTAGTTACACCCACAAGTTCTGTGCTACCATTGCCCTAGCATATTTTGTAGACAGGACCGATTGTAGGTCAATGTTTTTTGTGGCTGAGTTTGTGTCCATGGTTCTTTTTTGGTGGCTTGTCAGTACCTTTTAGAACCAAAGATACTAGAAGGGTGAAGGCTTCATATAGACACAAAATCAAGCTGTCCATCTTCAGTGAGTTATGTGGGCATTGTCCTTTGCACTGGAGCCCCCTTGTCAGGTTTCAGAGAGTAACCCTCTGTCCTAGCATCAGCCTGCATTTAAAAAAAAAAAAAAACAAGATTGTATCATATATCCTCTACTTCTGTTTGACCTCTCCCATGGCCCCTATCTCAGACTCCTCCATTGTCAGCCCAAACTCTAATTGTTAGCCTCTTTTTCATTGGTTTATATTGTTGTGCACTCATGTGCATGTATGCTCACACATACACACACACACACACACACACTCACACACACATACACACACACTCACTCACACAAATATAAGAACAACCTGCTGATTCTACTTTTGTTATTTATCTGTATATGGTTTTAAGCCTTACTACTTTATATTAGATAACCAAACAAAGATCTCATTTTCTGAAAGAGACATATTTTTCCTCTCTCAGCAGATTTTAGTTGCCTGTAGGTAGTTCTTTGTCTGGGATTTAAAAAGTGAGATTGCTTTACCGTTCCACATTAGCATTAGTATATCTATTGATATTGTAATTGTTTAGGTCATGTTTATGCATGTAGCCATTTCTCACAGCTCATTTCTGGATATTATGGCTCTTATAATCTTTCTTCCCTTCCCTAATGGTCTCTGAGCTAAAGATGCTGGAATTGTGCTAAAGATTTATCTACTGGGGGCTGGGTTCCTCTAATCCACTGGTTTGTGTATTGTGTCCAGTTGATAGCACAATTATATTGATAAGTATGTACATACTAAATGCACATCAAAAAACAGGAATAATAAAATTTCTTGAATAACATATTTATTTTTGTAACACTATTTCTTAACAATCTCTGATATATAATTATATTTTTAAACATATAACAATAAGAAATTAATATTTCTAAGATTAAGTTGTTGTGGATTATGAGTGTTATGTCTCAGAATATGTGAAGAGGAAGGAATAATATAAAAACAATTGAAAGTATGCTTTGTCCACGTTTGAGGAATGTTTTTTTAGACTTCTTGATAAATCATTGCATAATTTTATTATGAAATCACATTTTCTAATTTTTTCTTAAAATATTTTAAACAAATACCACTTATACATTTTTAATCTCTATACATACAGAGCCTATTGCTTGTCCATTATATGCATGTGACTTCTTTGCACATGAATCCAGTATATACATTTGCATAGTAAAATTTATATTCTGGGGTTTTAACTGTGTATTTTGATGTTAGACTTGAAAAGCAAATGCATGCTTTTTAAAACTCTCAAAATGGAAAAGCATCTCTGTTTTACAAGAAAGAAAACATCTCTTAAAAATGCCTCTGATTTATATTGTCTGAGTGTGATCCTTGGGATTTTGTTCCATATCAAAGCCTTTCAGAGGCTCTGTATGGCTAATACTATCAACTTGAGAGATTCTCTGACTCCAGCATGTCCCTTACTTGATTGTACTGTGTATCTTCTCCCTCCAACTGAGGGCTTAGCAGCTTCTGCTCAGAAAAGTGATGCAGCAATAAAATTTGAAACTATAGAATGATCACTCATCCTAATGATATGTTATTTGGCATCTTTGAACATATGACTATTGCAAATGGTTCATCTGAAATTTAAACAGGTTATTTTTCTCAATTCAAAATCACATTTGAAAAGTGAGGAAACTGCCATAGTTGAACATGTGCTTATTCTAAAGTGAAGAGCCATTTTCCCCAAATAAAATATTAACTTTTCACAAATTTAGGATGTGTTTAAGATTAACATTTTGATAACATATGTGGCCAGAATATAATACTTAAAGGTGTAAAAGCAGCATTTTCTATAATATGCTATTTATCTCGTGTTAATATTTAAGACATATTCATAATATTTTGCTAATATTAATACTACGATATAACAAGGAAATTGTACTACATATTATGGGAGACGTAGATATATTTATTTTATAACACAGAGAGGTAGTTCATTAATGCTTTTGAGCTACCTTATGATATGTGGTACTTGATTAAAGGCAAGAAATATAAAGATAACTTGCCTTTTCTATGAGTTTCATGTCAATATAATCACCAGTTATGTCTTGAATTGTATATATTATCATTACCTAGTATATCATGCCACTTATAATATATCCTAGTAAGTATGTTACAAGTATAACTAACCATATATTTGTCTTTTTGTCTTAGTTTGTCTTATAATAAATTTGTATTAATTTTATATTTTAAGCTGCCCCTTTGCCTTTTAGGATTATTTTTAAGCTTCAAAGATAAAGATAATTAGAAGAGCTTATCTTTTTAATACAGTCACTTGTGTGTACCTTTGCTAGATATATGCCTATTTCTAGAGTCCTTATTAGTGTATACTATTTTTTGAAAATTTATCTAAAAACATTTTTTTACCAGGTACAGGGATGTGTATTCTTTCTAAAACATCTAGAATCCTTTCTTTAGAAGGCTCTATACTGGAAATGTACTGAAAAAGTACAGCATGTGTATAATGAGGATATACAACTATTGACACCATAGTACTGTTACTATTTTATGTTTCCCTATTTCTATAAAAGAAAAATAAATGCACCAGACATGTGGTAAAAATAGTGAAAAATTTGGTTCAGATTATGGCAGTAGGAAAGAAAGATTTCAGGTTAGAACTAAGCTCAGCTCCTCTGAAAGTAAAAAATGTAGAATTTTGACTGTCAAGGCATACTAAAATAACCATATATTTTTGGGGGGAATGGCATTTGTTTGAGGTGATTAGGCCATCTGTATGGCTAATTGTCTATTCTCAAAGTTAGGACTCTACAATTCCCATGAGAGTGGAAGACAGAAATATTGCTATTCTTGTGATCATTGTACATTAAAGGATGTTTTCTGTGTCCTAAAGAATAGTAAAGTTTCTTCAGAGACATGGAATGAATCTACAATGTCAACTTTCTTTGAATAAAATTCTCTAGGTAATGGAAAAAAATTGGTTGAAACAAACCTTAAATTCTTTTGACAATGTTCAGCATGTTAGGAACCTAGGGTTCTTATCCTTAGCATATGCTCCTTGAATTATAGGAAACTGTAAGTATTTGTATAAGTCTATATTTGTTGGAGGTGCACAACTTTTTTATTTCATAGTAGTTTTCACTTCTTAGAACTGAAACTTAGTAGAGCTATCAGAAGGTTCTGAAAAAGTCAAAGAGAGTCTGTCACACCTTTACACCTACATCTTAGGAAAACTGTCAACAAATAATGGCTCATATTTACAATTATAAGTTTTGCAAATGTTTTACTTTAATCAGCTTATTATTGCAATCCATACATTCAAAATAAAGACAACCTATGAAGAAAAGTGAAATATTTTTTTTTATAAGTGTGAGATCGTCCGACATGTGTGCCTTTAGAGTTTAATTCTGGTAAGAGAGATTGGTGTTAGATAATGAATTGTCAAATTCACTTGTATAACAGCTGTAGTGGATTTTGATGTCCCAATTCTTAAAAATCAACTCTGTGTTTTAACAAGTATAAGATCTTGTGAAATCAATTAAATGACACATGGCAGTTTCCTCATTCAATAAAACAGACATAGGAATGAGTTCTATGCAAAGATATAGTGAGAATTAAATGAACTAGTTGCTAGGCAAAAATACCTGGCAAGAATTAAAGACAATTTAATATTTTTTATACTAAATGAATACAGGCAGTAAAAGCAATTTGCTAACCCATATATTAACTTATTTGAAAACCACTAACAATAGGATCATTCAATTTTTATTTGAGTCATTTTTATTTATTTTATATACTTGGTTTTAGTTTATTTTATTTATTTTTTCTATGTAAGAGATAATTATATGAGAACATGTCATATCTTAATATGAGATTTAAATTCCTTAAAAATTATACTGGTTAAAATCTCAAATTTACTCATGCATTTTAAAGATGTCTGCTTTATAAATCAAAGCTAAAACAGTACTGCTCATTTTAAATTTTGTTTCAATATAATATTTCATCCGTGTTATTTTGAGACATATATCTGAACAGTTTACTGAATAAATTAGTTATTCTAATTGTTTTCTTATTATTTCTAGTATATTTTTTCCCAGAGAATTTGTTGTGTGTGTTGACATACACAATTGTGTGCTTGTTTTCTTTCTTTTTTATATTTATTTACTTTAGACCCAGATTTTATTCCTCTTCTGGTCTACCCTCCAACTGTTCCACATCCCTTACCTCCTCCCCGATCCCGATCCCCTGTCTCCACAACCCCACCCCAGCAGACCTCTAAACTACCTAAGGCCTCCAGTCTCTTGAGGGTTAGGTGCATCCTCTCTGACTAAACCCAGACCCTGCAGTCCTCCGCTGCATATGTGCCAGGGAGCCCCATATCAGCTGGTGTATGCCTCTTGGTTGGTGGTCCAGTATCTGAGAGATCTCCAAGGTCCAGGTTAATTGAGACTGTTAGTCCACCTACACGTTTGCCCTCTTCCCCAGCCTCTTCCAGCTTTTCCCTAATTCAACCACAGGGGTCAGCAGCTTCTGTCCATTGGTTGAGTACAAATAAATGCATCTGTCTCTTTCAGCTGCTTGTTGGGTCTTCAGGAGTGCAGTTATGCTAGGTACCATTTTGTGAGCACTCCATAGCCTCAGTAATAGTGCCAGACCTTAGGACCTCCCCTTTGAGCTGCATCCCAGTTTGGGGCTATCTCTGGACTTCCTTGCCCTCAGGTTCTTCTCCTTTCCCATCCCTGCATTTCTTTCAGAAAGGAACAATTCTGGGTCACAGTTTTGACTGTGGGATGGCAACCCCCTCCCTCAATTGCTGCCCTGTCTTCCTGCTGGGGGTAGTTTCTATAAGATTCCTCTCCTTACTGTCAGGCATTTCATCTAAGGTCCCTCCCTTTGAGTCCTGAGAGTCTCATCTTCCAGGTCTCTCGTACATTCTGGAGGGTTCCCCCATACTCCTACCCCTGAGGCTGCATGTTTCCCTTCTTTCTGCTGGCCCCCACTCTTTTGCTGTTTTATTTTCTTTGTACATGATCTTTCTAATCTAAAGTATTGTGGACATATGAAGTTAGCAATTTTTACCAAAAAAATGATTATAACTTACTTAAGAGATAATATCACAAACTGACTTGAAATCACAAATATTTTACTCAAAAATCTATCCAGGAGGCATTTATCTGATTTCAGAGGACCTGTTATAACTTGTATTTATTTATACCTGTTAATATTGTATATATGACACTGTCAATAGATACATGTTAGAAAGGAAATACCAGGATATAAGCAAAATCATGTAAATAGTATCAATAGTTGAAGTCTTGTGTTTTTGTTCAGATTTCAATGTTTACAGTGCTAGTATACATTAAATATGATTGTGCATAGGTTCTTAAATGAAAGATGAAATAACATGCCTCTGAATCAGTGTTCAGTCTACCAACAAACTTGTTTAATACTAATCCCTTAGTTGAAACAACCTGATTATTTTGATAATAAAAAAGAGAACTCTGGAAACAATAATGAGTACATGTGCAATATACAACTGATTTAGTATTATTTTCATCTAGTCTGAGGATTGAAGTCTAAAGTGGTCCTCCACTAGTACTCTGCAGTGTAGATAAAGAACACTAAAGAAGTTAAACAAGGGAGGATGTAGAATGGACAATGAAGTGTTTAGAGTAAATACCATACAGAAGGTTATTACTTGTTTCTTTGTTTATGGCCAGGATGGATCATTGTCTCCATACTAAAGTTTAGTAGAGTCCAGAAATAACTAAATACTTCATTAATACCAATCAGTAAGAAACAAATGCAATGGCTCTAACACCTATTCTCCTACCTCCTAATGAAGACTTGTGTTATCATTTTGATCTAGTTCAGCAGGGGTTAAAGGTAAAAACACTATTCACTTCACATCTTGTTAGTTATTTTACATTTCTGACTCCATATATTCTATTCATTTGCATACCTACTTTTTCTCTTCTCCCTGGCACAAACACTGTGTTTAAATTAGAAGTGAAAAATTGTTTACAAATAAAAAATACCTTTTTTAAAAAAATCATTTAACAATTTTGATTAAAATTCCTTTAGAATGAGAATGGTTTTACTTTATGAATTATAATTTATGGGAATCCAGTTTCAATAAACATTTAATTTTTTTTCATTTTTTATTAATCTCAAATATGTTTTTAGGAACAGTTTCAATTGATAGCAGTCCATCTTTTCTGTCTTTTACTTTCATATGCTGTGCATGAGAAAATGTAATTTCTTCCAACATATTTCCTTTCTTGGAATGGCTCTCATAGGTGATTTTTTATTTTCTTGGAAAACTATCTATGCATCAGTATACATATGAAATCAGAGGAGCTATAGCTGTGCATCTAGCTCTCTTGTTAATGGATGCATTGTTACTTTCAACCCTCACCATTACAAATGCTGTGATGAATACCCTGCTATATGTCTTATAGACCTGTGTGAAAATTTCTCTGGGATAAATGCCAATTGTGGAATTGCTGTGTCAAAGGGTATGTATATACTTAATTTGACTAAGTAGTAACAGATGGCCAGGCAGATTGCTGCCGCCATCTACACTACCACCAGTGGAGAGCTCAGGTACTTATGTCACCATAACTACGTGGTTGATTCCTTTTATAGTTCATGTATTCCTCCATTATTTGCCTAACTGTTATAGAAAGAAGGAATAATGTCTCATACTTTTAAAAATAGTGTTCATTAGAAAGCCCCAGCATTATGAAACTAATAAGGCTTAGAGCTTAAACCTGACAGATGAAGTCTCTACTCAAACTGGCTCAAATACTCAGATGTTTTTACAAGGTACAACTGGTATGTAGTTGATATTTTCAAAAACATGTAATGGTTTTCATCCAACAAAAATTAAACTTGTTTTATTGGTGCTGCTGCTGCTATTTCATACATTTTAATATAGTGATTCAATTTTGCCTACTTTTTGATTTTATACTTAAGACACCCAATGAAAATATTGTAAATAAATGTGATGCTTTCAAAATTGTCAATTTTGAATTTCTTAGATCATGAAAATTCAGTTATATTTGGAGAAGTATGTAGAGCAGAAATTGTTATATTTTGTATTTTTTTTTCATCACAGATCCCATTGTTTTGACTTTTATGTTAAAAAGCTCTGAATAGGAAAATTTTTCTCACTGATCTACTAATTTTAAAACAAAAGGATAGCACTCATATACAGTATTAGAATGTACTAGTAGATTTTTGCCTGTTAATTTTTCTTACTCTTCATTCGTTTGTTTGACTGAAAAATAAATGATAGTGATCTGATGCTAGTCAGTGGTAGATAAGACTATCTTCAATCATATTATCATGAATTGCATTATACTCTACCATTGGTACTTACTGACTACTCACTATGGCATTTCCTTTTTTCTATGCCCATTGATAAAAATCTCATTTCAGGTACAGCTAAAAGAATTGGTACCTGTGTTCTTTAAAATAATACTGGGTAAATAGCAAGATCTCAGCAAATATACACTGACTGGTGTGTAATATTTTTAAATAAAATCTACTATTCTTTAACTTTATACAAGTAGCTTTTTTGTCAGCTCTGTATTCACTGAATGTTTTGGCCACATGTCAGCATTGCACGTGTGTGTGTATGTGTGTGTGTGTGTGTGTGTGTGCACTTGCTTTTTTTTAATTTTTTTTTAACCATCTGTTCTCTTGCTTTTTATCATTCAGGTGTTTACACAGGCAAAGAATATGGGCTGGTGGTTATTATTACATTTTACATGATAAATCTGCATCCTGCTTTGGTGTTTTGTGCAGCATATTCATTAATACACACAAGCACATAAGTTGTAATCAAATATTCTCTCACTGTTTTCACTTTTAAACATGTACATCTAATGGATATGGAAGCAAGGCTGAGATAGCCACAAATCTTGATCTGAGGAAGTATGAAATATTTTAGATTGAATATCTAATATCTCCTCCTAAATTATTTTTTCAGTGCTACTGCATAAGCCTCTCAATGTTAGAAAGAACTTATGGCACCCCTTTGGTTGAGTTGTTGCTTGCTTACTGGGTCATTAATAACTTTAAGTGGGTAAGCATTCAATATATTGTGCAAAAAAAGATAAGTTTGGGTCATGTTAATAATTCTGATTATAATACCATTGACAAAAATCACAAAAGTCCTATCTTCAAAAACTTAGGAAGAATATATTTTAATTTCCATGTCTCTATTGTTGACTTGGGGAGATTAGAAATCTACTTATTCTTGATGGAGAATGACTGGAGAAGATCAAAAAGTAGGCAAGGTTGTAGGGGGAAAATACTCAAATTCAGGTGGTTAAGTCTAAATAATTCTCAACCTAGTACCCAGATGAATCAAATGCAGAAAGAGTATAGAGACTTTATTTTTAAATATCCTAGTTGAAATTTATTGGAAGATTTGTCTTAATTATCAATAAATGGTCATAGATACTAGGGGTTGTACTATTTTCACTCTTTTTGAGCATGTTTGAAATTTTTCACAATAAAATTATTGAATATACGAATCAGTAGTGTCTCTTTACTCAAAAATTGTTTCATATTGCTATTATTTGCATTACACTCATTAAAATCTCAATGGGATCCTCAACACTATGATACAATTAAAGTTAAAATGATAAAGGTAGAAAATGTTCTATAATGACAGCTATAAAGTAAGTATTTAAGTTGGCAAGCAGTATAGTTATTTTTAAACTATGGCTTTCTCTCTGAAAAATGACCACATTTTGAGTCATGGTTAATAATTAATACAAAATGGTAAATTATATGTACACATTTAAAACTGTATTAAAAATATTCTAAATGTTATCCTACAAAACTGTTTAGATATACTAGCAGTAACTATCCAATCTGGTTAACCAGAAAACTGTCATTTAAGTTATACATTACTATGTAAAACATTAAAATATAAATACCAAAATGTATAAAGATATTTTAAATGGAGTATTACTTATGTTTATCTTCTATGTGTATATCACCACAGATAGATATAGATGTAAATTATGTAATGTTGATACATAAGCAATGAAATACCATTAGGTGAGTAAGTTCTGAATCATGAGTCATTTTGATGATAAACCATAGAGGAGAAATAGATGAGATCATGAATATAATATTTTTGAAAATGGTCTCATCCCATAAAATATAGAGCCAGTCATTATAAATAATACAGTTACATAAAAAATTACACATAAATCTGGTACAATGATAAGATATACTTAGGAATTTTTGAAAATCTAGAAGAGTATAATAACAGCAAAACATTAATAGGATAATTTAACAATTATTCCTTGAGATGATATTTTCTTAGTATTAAAAATATTCTCATATAGAAAATAATTATTCAGTTTATAAAAAACATAGTGAAGAGCCTTTTGATTTTATTTTCAATACTTGATTATTATCTTATCATTTTTTAATTTTTGTTTTTACTCAAATATTGTCCAGAAGCCCTCAACCTGGTAGCTCCTGAAGAATTTTGGAGTTAATCACAATCAGTGCTCATTTGAGTCATATTAAAAAAATATCTCATAGCCCAGGCTTTCATTTTTAAAGACTGATTGATCCCACATTATCATTTGAGCTTATATGGAAATGATTACATGTCACTTTCAAACCAGGCTTTGTTTTGTACTCTAGAGTCTTTCAATATTGCATAATATAATGTAATATTAATTCTTTGAGAACATATATATATATATATATATATATATATATATATATCATAATGTGATCAAATTTACACCCAATACTCGTTCCAATTTCTCCCATATCTTTCCTCTTCATTCCCTTAATTATTTAAAAAAACACTCTTAAGTCTAGTTAGTCTTGCTCATATATAAATCAGTATGAATCAGTATGAAGCCATCCATTGGAGCATTGTCAACCTACCAGGCATTGTACCTCTGAAGAAAACTAACTCTCTGTCCTCTACCATCTAACAAATATCAACAACTTTCAGCTAGAGTTTGGGGTTCCTGAGTCCCTTCCCATCCATTTTAGAATTCTATGTGTCATGATCTTGTTCAGGTCTTGTCAAGGTAATCACAGTTGCTGTGACTTAATGATTACAACAGTCCTGTCACGTAGAGGAGACACTGTTTCACCACATTTTACCTGAAACTCTCACATATAAAAATAATTCCACACCTTTCTATTGTGATGTTTCTTTAACATTAACATGTTAACATTTAACATGTGTAGGGACCATATTCCATTTAGACCACACACACCAGTTTTCTGCACTTTAACCAGTTGTGAGACTCTGTATTTATTGCTGATCACCTCACAAAGAAGCTTCTCAGGTGAGGACTGTAAAATTCAATAATGAGCCTATGTCCTGTATTTTCATGACAAATTTCAGTACCAAGGACCTGCCCTCCCACTGATGCCAGATAAGGCCATCCTTTGCTACATATGCAGCTGGAGCCATGGCTCCCTCCATGTGTACTCTTTGGTTGGTGGTCTAGTCCCTGGGCACTCTGGGGGGTCCAGTTAGTTGATACTGTTCTTTCTATGGGGTTGCAATTCCCTTCAGCTCCTTCAGTTCTTCCCCTAGCACTTTCCTTGGGGTCTCAGGGCTCAGTGCAATGGTTGGCTATGAGTATCTGCCTCTTTATTAGTCAGGTGCTGACAGAACATCTTAGTCGTATTCTTACTACCATCTCAGAAAATAACTGTAACCTCAAATTGATACTACATAGAAAATTGAAATTAAATGATTAAGCAAAAATGAAGAGGGACTGTCACAATTCTTTGTATGAGTACTAGAATCTGTTGGCATGATAGAACAATTATAATTGGCTGTAATATTAAAAATAAAACAGCAAATGTCATGCACACTGGAATGCTAGCATCAATTTTAACTCCTTAAATGTGATAAGGAGACACAATAGAAGAAGAAAATAATAATAATAATAATAATAATAATAATAAATGTATTCCACTATAGGTGAGAAACCTAGATCAAATACTTGTGACTATTATAGCAAACTACTCAGAATAAATTTACTCTAGAGAACAGATAGTTACAAAGCTAGTCATATTACAGGAACTTTCATCCTGTAATAAGTTGCATCTTAAGTAGCTAGAGAAATTATTCAGCATTAAAGGATATCTTTTAAAATTGTACACAGCCAAGATATCCAAGTTGTCCATGATGGCCTACCCTCCAAATAAGCTCATAATGTGCTATGGTATTGTTCATGTCATTCTACTCTGATAAAGTACCAGTCATTATTGAATCAACTGATTCCATGAATCAGTAATAGATATAACTCATGTCTTGTATACCTAGTTTCTTTTTCAACAAACCATTATGAAACACCTAATATTTCTTTTCTTATTCAAAATACAATGTGCTGTAGTAGAAAGATTATGATAGGCTTTGAAAGAACTATAATTCAAATTTCTATCTTTTTCTCTATATAACATTGCTTAGTATTTGGATTGCTCATAGTATTAGTTTATTCTGGTAAAGCTTAATCATGATAGTTTAAGAAAAGATACTTACTGTATGACCTGTTAGCTATCAGGTCTTATGCTTTTTATAGAAATTTTATAATTTAACCTTTATAATATGTGTATATTGATCATTTTCCTACTCCTGTCGCTCTTCCCAGATTCTAATCTCTTCCTTACTCACTAAAAGCATATGTATGCTCTCTCTATTTCTTCTTTCACAACCAAAAACAAGGCAAAATAAAATGAAAGTAAAAACAAGGAAAAATTCCAATGATACAGAAAACTCACAAACAAACAAACAAACAAACAAAACCAACAAACAGAAAACCCACACAAATAAATATGGACTCCATTTTGTGTTGGCCAACTACTTCTGGGAATGGAGCCTACCCAGGAGTATGATACTAGGGGACATTCCATTGTAGAAATTAGGTTTTCCCTTTGCTGACAGATATCAACTGCAAATATCTTCTTGTTTAATGGTAGGACCATTTGTCTACTTCTCTCTATCAATGCTGCAAAGTCATCTGTTTTGAGTTTCTGCAGATCCAAAGTGTGCTGCCAAGATTGCTATGAGTTCTTCAAATGTGAATTTATTCTTAGATGATTTTTCTACTGTGCATTTTAATATGATGAAAAATGCAACTAAATTAAGGTAGGAAATGTTCAAGTGGTACTCTAAGAAATTGTGAAAATTGAAATGATTTATTGAATTCTTAAACTTACAAACCACAAATCATGTGTATTCAGAATTTACTGATTAATTGTCTTTCTTTGCTTCTGTTTCTCTGTCATACGAACATAAAATCTTATTTTTACACAAACAAGATATATGATGCAGCATAATTTAACTTTAAGGAAAAACCACAGGGGAAAAACAAAAATGAGATTTTTAAGATAACATATCTGTAGGCAGCTCTGACTCATGTGATTAGTATTTGGTATTATTCTCCATCTTTTTTATTAAAATCTTTAATAAAAGACAGAGATTTTAAATAAAATCTTTAAGGACAGAGCCCCAAATCTTATTTTCCTTAATACTTATATATATAAAATAGACCCTCTTTTGTCTTCTCAACCAAGTCAAGTACTATGTCAATATATAATAAATGCACAATAAATGTACAGATAAAATTGCTGTCTATTGGACCTTCCTTGGCATGTAAAGTTATTAAATATCAACGTGGATATTCCCAGCAATTGTTTCATTCTGTAATCTTCATTTCCACATGATGCTGTACTGTTGTCATATATAAATTCTTATGATTATTTCAAGTGGAAGCCTAACACATATGCGCATGCATACACACACACAAGGGGGTAGAGGAGGAGTGAGAGAGAGGAAGGAGAAGGAGAAGTGACAGTATTTCCTTAGCATCATCTCTTATGTAAGTCATATCTAAAGCATGAGCAAAAATAACAATTTAAAAACTGTCTTGATATAAAATCTGCTTGAAAGATATTCATAGCACCCCAGAGTTACACTATTCATGGGTTACCATGGAACTAAATTTAAGTCATTTGGTCCTGCTGCTCTATCCTGCAAGTCTGTGTTCTTAATTACTAAAACCTCAGGAATATAAAATGTTGACTACTACTCAAAGATGAGAACAATTATTAAAATAATGTTTTCTGAAATTGTTTCATTATTAAAAGAAAACAATAATGTACAGCTATATAATCTGTAGTCACTTTTAAAACTTGGCATATTCATTTTCACTCAGGAAGCAGAGCAGCTGCTAAATAAAGCAAAGAGTATTCAACCACAGTGACAAAATTGAGGCTTAACATTTGCATCTACATTAATAGATTCATACTACAAAACAGTAATATTTCTTAATTTTGTTACTTTAAAATTAATCATCTAATGGCAAAATTAGTACATATTTTAGTAATTTGGAGCTCTTGACAAAAATATTACTTTTGTCCCTACATGTATATGTCAACTTGCATACTTCTTATATTTTAATATTTTTAAATAGTTATAAATTTATCTTCAAGCATGTTAAAATAGACTACAGTACCAACTGTTTGAAATTCAGCCTTATGACACAATAGATGACAATCTGTAATTAGCTATTGGGAAGTATTTTCATTGGAAACAATCTCATAGTTTATTAGTGTGAGAACATGCAATAACAATAGTCTATTTCTGTTGGCTAACAAATAAAAAAATGAATGAAGTTGCCAAATCTCTGCAAATTAATTCTGAGAAGAGCTAAGACTCAACCTTGGATAAAAAAATATTTCACAATGTAAATAAATAACATTTCTAATTAATTGATTAATTATACATTTGAATATTATACAAATAAACAAACATTTGTTATATGCCAGGCCATTTGCTATAAGCTGTGGAAATTAAGAGAAAGAAAGATTGAATGAATGAATGAGAGAGAGAGAGAGAGAGAGAGAGAGAGAGAGAGAGAGAGAGAGAGAAGGGAGTTCTGTTTCTTAAGTGTTTGTGATTAATCAAAGGAGAGTGTCAGGAGGAGGAGGAAAGAATGGAAATGAGGGAGAGAGGAGGCAGAGAATATGGAAAGAGGCTAACATTAAGGTCCTTTGGTAGTCATTAAGAATGTCTTACAGGGCCTTAGAACTGAACCCAAAACCTTGCTCCTCAAATGCATAACTATCTGAAAAGTTGTATAAATAAACCCAATACTTCATAATAGTTTAAGAAATTGCTCAGTGTTTTTACATTTTGGAGATTCTTATCCCCCTCCTTATTTGCTAAGGAATGATAGCAGTTCTAGGAAAATAGAATAAGTGATAATAATTTTGAACAATGGAGATATTTTTCTGATATAAAATCTGTTATGTCACAGCTTCATTACTGTAGTGAGAGTGACACTCACGGTTGCAAAAGGGAATTGGGAACTGATCAGAGCTCTGTGAAAATTGTAAATGTCAGATCTCAGTTTAATTGTGGTAGAAATGTGTGGTAGCTCTTTCTGAGTATTAAACAGCTGTGTAAATATTGGAAGAGCAGGAAATCTAATATAATATAACTAATACTTAGATGTTCTGAGATGCTTATTTTAAAATGCCACACATAAAAACCCAGTGAACAAAAATAAAGGTTATGATGTGGAACATAACTCAGTTTCTGAACTCTTACAGCATGTTAGATTCACTTGGGGTATTTAAAAATAAATTCATGTGTAGCCAATCAGTGGACGATGTTCTTCATCAATTGCCATGAGATGGTGCCTTATCATTAGCATTTTGTTTTTTGGGCCTGAGGGTGTTAGATGCCCCAGTATAGGGGAATGCTAGGCAGGGAAGAGGGGGGAGCACACTCATAGAGGCAGGGGAGGGGGAATGGAATAGGGGATTTCCAATGGGGAAAACATTTGAAATGTATATAAATGTCTAAAAATAAATAAATAAATATAAATATAAATATAAATATAAATATAAATATAAAAAGAAATTCACATTTGCTTCTTTTGGGCACCCTCAGTTGACAGCCATTTGTCAAAATGGATGAACATAGGTTCATATATTTTCAGTTTCTCAAAGTAATGCAGAAAAGTTACATTTTGTTCTTAGAACATTTTATTTCATGGGAAAATGCAGAAATTAAACTGAGAGAAATTAAACCAGGTACTTTCAGTTTTATTATGAAACTGTGCAACTAAATCTTTCAAAACTAAAGGAAGTTAAAAGTAAACCCAGATTGAAGTGCACTGGTGTGTGTGTGAGAGAGAAGGGGGCTTTCACATTTTCGTAACTAGAACTACTACTGCCCAGTCGAACAAATCACCACGAAAAGTAAAGATTTATATATCCTGTGAAGGTCTCATAGAGAAGACATGGCTGCAATTATGTAAGAGAACTATTTATCTTGAAAACAAATACTTCCTAAGCAAGAGAGTATTATGCATATGCTATATTGTAGCCAATAAGAAAATTGACTTTCACACACAATATCTTCTCCTGCTCTTTGTAACAGCAAATGTGCACTGTAAAAATTTATATTCATAGGTATGTATACAAGGCAAGGAGTATGAACATACACCAAATGTACAAGTATATTCATAGTACAAGTGTGAATACCAGACAAGGAATACTGTTGTCTTAAATAGTCTTCACTTTTAATTTGTATTTTTTATTTTTATATATTCATTCAAACTAACTGCATTTTTTTTCCACATGATGTGTCAGGTTGGGGCTGATTTACATACCATTGAGTATATGTGGAGTTAGAGGACAACTTTGTAGAATTGTTTATCCTCTCTTACCTTTATTTTAGTTCCCAAAGATAGTAATCAATTACCAGGCATGCACAGTAAGCACCTTTACCACTAAGTCATTTCCTGGCCCTTTTCTTCTTATGGTAGTTACATTACCCACCATTTTTATGTAGTGAAAGGACAATAGAGTTATTTCCCATAGAAGTTTAATCTGCAAATATCAGAAGTTCTACCATGAAGAATGTGAAAGAATGGGCAAAACAAATAAGCAAACAGCACTGACTGTGAGGCCATAAGTTTTAGTTCAAATGTCTATGAGCCTTGACAATTTCATCAACAGTGTTCTTAACTTTAGAAGATTCTAGTGAACATGAAAAGCTATAAGCTGTCCAATGTTAGTAGTATGCATATGATTTCAGGTACGGGCATTTAGAATTGTATAACCAGTTAGTTGGGCACATTATATGGACTGAGGAAGTTGTATTTATATATGTAGGAATTCAAGAAAAAGGGGCCAGAGGCTGTTAATTTAAGAGGTTGGAGAGAGGAAAGAGTAAGAGGGAAATGATGTAATTGTATTTTAATTTCAAAAATACTGAAAAATTGTGAGTACTATGAATGGAAGGTATTTTAATTGTGGTTCCCCTACCCCAACTTCAAGTTTCTTTTACTTTCTCTTTTCTTTTTTTTCTTTTTTGCAAAGCTGAAATTTGTCAGTGTAAATCTAGAATCTTTGTTATTGTTTTAACCATGTTTTTTTTTACTTTTGTTTTGATATTTTATTTACATTTCAAATGTTTTCCCCTTTCCAGATCTCCCCTTTGGAACCTCCCTATACCCTCCTCCCTTCCCCTGCCACTATGGGGCTATTCCCCCACCCATCCACTTTCGTCTTCCCTCCTTGGCATTCTCCTATACTGGGACATCTAACACCCTCAGGCCCAAGGGCCTCTCCTCCCCCTGATGGCCAACAAGACCCTCCTCTGCCGCATTTGTGGCCAGCACCATGGGTCCCTCCATGTGTATTCTTCCATTGGAGTGCCTTACACTTAGCATTAATTCAATGAATAAGTCAACAATGTACAATAGAACACAGTTCATTTTGCAGCTCATCAAAGTACTGAGAAATATTATTGCTATTTTGTTTCAAACATTATAGGATAAATTTATTTATTATTTTTTAGTTCATCCTATTGTTTTATTTTTCATTAATTAATTAACTTTACATTCTGATAGCAGCTTTCCCTCCCTTCTCTTCTGTTACTCCCTTCCCTTCCCCTCCCTTCTCCCTATACCCCTGTTCCTTTTTCATCACAGAATGGGAGGCATCCCATGGATATCAATCTGCATTGTCATATCAAGTTGCAGTATGACAAGGGATATCTTCAATTGAGGCTAAACAAACCAACCAAATTAGAGGAAAGGCTCCCAAAGACAGAGAACAGAGTCAGAGACAGCTCCTGCTCCTGCTATTAGGCATCCCACATAAAGACTAACCTTGTGTCTGTTACAAATGTATAGGGCCCTAAGTCAGTCCTATGCATGCATGCATGTTCTCTGGTTGATGGTTCAGTCAAATTACAGACATTAGATAATTAAAATGTGAAACAGGCACAAAAGTGGATCCTTTAAAATGATACCCATATTTTATTGCACTTATATAAAAACTCTAATTATATGGTACCAAGAAAAGGACCAAAATATTCAGAAGTAAATGGGTTATACTCTGAATGAAAGTAATCTTCCAGGAATATAAGATGTTATAGACTTGGGTTAAAAACCTGCTATCCATGTAGTGCTTTATACTGAATATCACAGAATAGTCAGAATGTCTTATTTTGTTTCTGCTCCAATTATTCCATGAGTAATTAAAATCTGAGATCTCACATTCTCAGTCCAAATTAGTCTTACTTCCTGAGTATTTCTCTGAAGTTGATTCTGCCTTTCTCTATTTTGGTACCTATTCATACCTATTGTAATGGTCTTTTCCATATATTAGAGAATGATTTCTCTAAAGGATTACTTGATGAACCATCTAAACTTTTAAAAGAATTGATAGTTCATCTCTGCCTTTGAGAAGTGACCAATATGTTTTTAATGGTTTTGAAGAATATCATCATATTATCCCTAGAACTGTGCAGGAAACAGATATCTATGGGAAGGTATATATCCCTATATGATAATTTTATTTATTGTTTTATTTTTGACATAAATGAAATTTGAAATTTATCAAAATTGTAAATTCTGTCTACTGTCAATATTGCTCATTACCAGAAAACTTTAAATTTGTAAATAATAAGTCATCAAGTGTTTCCTCAACATACTGTAGCCATTTTACATTTGAAATATTGAGATATTTGTTACTACAAAATTAAGGCTATGACTAGCTCTTCTCACCTGTGTGTTAAGAACTGCATATGTCATTGTATTGCAAATGCATTTTAATGCACTATGTGTCTATTTTTCAATATAAGTATTTTGCTTTATAACCCCACATGGTTTTAGTTTATGTATACAAATCATTCTAAGGATGACTCTATAGTCAACAAAGAGGTTCTCTTTCATGCACATACACACAATATTATGGATCAGTGATTTATATTGCAATTACACACACACTGTTGTTTGCTTTATCTTCCTTACTAAAAGCTGTAAATAGCAAGAAGGCAGGCCTTCTTTCAGGACATATGTCTGGGACTATTTTCAGTTCCTTTATAAAATGCCAGAAAACTGATCATTTACAAGCAACGAGGTTTATTTTGTCTCATGGCCATGTAAATTCAAGAAAAAGGTGCCAATGTTGTTTACTTTTGCTGAATTTCTCAGAGGATCCAATGTGTGGTAGAAAAGAACAGTATTCAGACAGATGCATAAAAGGTATATCTTAAGGCACATCTTTGCCTTTTAACAACTTACTCTTTTAGAGATAATCTATCTTCACAAAAGTGAAAATTCAGTACTACAAGTGTATATTGGCTCATTCATGAAGGTCCACAACCCAATTCCTTTCTATGGTTTCCCACTACTCCCTTTCCAAGAAATTAAGCTTCATCCTGACTTTTGCTGAGGACAAATTATATTCAAAATAAAGCAGAAAGCCATTCAGACTAATTCTGTTGGTATTCTAGTAATCGATCTTTATTAAATGGAATTCAACTGAAGCCTCGAAATATGGGAAAGTTTTCAGAGATTTTTAAGAACATGTTACTTTAGTAATATTTTACTTTACTTTAGTAATACTTTAGTAATAAGCCTTTAGTAACATGTTACTAAGGCTTAATATTTCCAGTCACAGACTTTAAACTTGAGATGAATTTTCTTGTTACTCCTCTAAGTATACGTTTTAGTGTATGTGTGCAAAGACAGGGTGACCATGTACTATTACAAAGATCAAGAAGAGCTGGTAGCATGGCTCCTAAAATCTCATACCTTAGCATTTAATTTTTCTGAAGGAGAAAAAAAAACATTTTTGGTTGGTTTTGTTGGTATCATTTTTATGCAATAGGTATAAAGAAGAGGGATAGCAAGATGTTTCAGTGGATAAAAGTGTTTACTTCCAAGCCTCAGTGAAGATCTCGGTTTCAGAATTATATCCCCAGGACCCAAACTGTGAAATGAGACAACCAACTCCCCCAAGTCATGCTCAGAATTTCATATGTACACAGTGGCATCGATATACCCAAATACATACACATATATGTACATATACATACCCAAATATAAAAATGCAATAAAAACAATTTTAAAAGTAATAGGCTCATCATGCATATTTTGTTTCTTTGAGCCTCATCAACATTCCAGCCACATTTCCATATCACATATGTTTTGTTATTCTCTTTCCTCTCTCCACACCCTACTTTATTTTAAAAATCATCTTCTGAATAGGAGGAAGGATTGTATGCCTCAGACAGAGTAGGGTCTCTGCAGGAAGACTAACAGAGTCAACTAACCTGGACCCTTGGGGCTCTCAGAGACTGAACCACCAACGAAAGAACATACACAGGCAGGACTTAGGCCTCCCCACAATAAGTAACAGATGGGCACCTTGGTCTTCATGTGGGTCTCAAAAATACCAGAATGAGGCAATTCAAAAGCTGTTGCCTGTCTGTGGTTTATGTTCTTCTAGCTGGGATGCTTTGTGTGGCTTCAGTAGGAGAAGTTGTGCCTAACTTGGGAGAGAAGTGAAGTGCCAGTGTGGGGGAAAGACAGGGGGATAACACTCAGTCAGAGGAGAAGGGGAGGTAGGAGAAGGATTGTGGGAGGTCATTGACAAAGAATGGGACAGTGAGCAGGATGTAAACTAAAAAATTTTAAAAATAAAATAAAATTTAAAAAAATCCAGTAATTTAAAAAAAAAAAAACATATTCACAGACAACAAGCTTTGGATAGGGTGAAATTGGCCATTCACATATACTCAAGTTAGAACAGCTAGTTGAATCATGCTTACCTGCACAGTTTTATAACTTTTCAAAAGTATCCTTTTTGGAAATTTCTGAGTTTAGTTACAGCATGTGCATGAGCTGTTAGAGCACTTTTGGTTTAAATTTTTATTTTATTTCTGATTTTAATTAAAGAGCAGTGTCAGTCTATTATATAGGTAAACTGAACAAAATAATCACAGGAAAGGGAAGGACCTTGGTCAGAAAGGGGAGGGGTGGAAAAAGGAGGGCAGGATTAGGCACAGAGGTAAATAGGAGAGAAGCCCAGAGGGTCAGGGCAACAAATGGAAATCTGCATCAGTGTGGGTGGGGGACATGGGAAACCTCTAGAAAGTCCCAGACACTAAGGATATGAGAGGCTTCCAAGACCCAATTGTGATGACCTTAGACAAAATGCCCAACCGAGGGTAGATGGAAATTAAAGAGACCACTTCTAGTAGATAGACATGTTTCCCATTTGAGCAATAGGGCCACCCACACATCTTCAAAATTTTCAACCCAGAATTGTTCCTGTCTAAAGGAAATACAGGGACAAAAATGGAACAGAGACTTAAGGAAAGGCCATCCAGTGACTGACTTAACTTGGGATCCATCCCATAGGCAGGCAGCAAACCACAACATTATTGCTGATGTCATGTTGTGCTTACAGACAGGAGCCTAGTAGCATGAATATCGTCTGAGAGGCTCTACCAGCACCTGACTGAGTCAGATGCAGATACTTACAGCCAATGATTGGACTGAGGATGTGAATCCCTATGGAAGTTTTAAGGGAAGGACTGAAGGAGCTGAAGGGGATTGCAATTCTATAGGAAGAACAACAGTATCAACTAAGTGAGAGCCCTCAGGGCTCCCAGAGACTAAGCCACCAACCAAAGAGTAAACATGAGCTGGTCTATGACCCCAGATAAGTATGTATCAGAGGACTTCCTTTTCTGGCCTCAGTAGGCAAAGATGCCCTTAATCCTGTAGAGAATTGATGCCCCAGGGAAAGGGGATGCTAGTGGGGTGACGTGAGGGAGAACCCTCTCAGAAGCAAAGAGGAAGGGAGATGAGGTGTAGGGAGGGAGGGCAGCAACCTTTGGAATGTAAACAAATAAAATAATTAATTAAAAATGTAGAAAAACATGAACTGACAAAGTATTGAACTTTAATACTGTCCATGAATAAATTATTATTAAGGATTTGTTGCCAAATAATAATGATAATAATGAAAATAATTCTAAATATGCACATTGTGGTAGTTAGGATTAAAATTGTCCTCATAGTCTCACATGATATAAATATAACAGACACACACACATGTCCAGGCACAAATAAGAATTATGTAATTATGGATTCGGAAAATATTAATTGCATGACCAGAATCAATTTGGTTTCTTTTTATATTCATAAATGTCAAGACATAGAAGTGGACTTAGAGATATGTAGCTTTTGTACAACCTTCATGGCATGCTCATCTCTAAGTGGTGTGTAATGGATGACATCAGGCACATCTCCTTAAAGTGTTCCTTTCAATTTTTAAAATTGAAAACAATAAATGACACAAATAAACACATGCTATTTTGTAATATAATCTGAAAGGGCCCTCAGTTAAATACAAACCAAATTAGTCAGGTAATTGAAATCGAAATGTTTTTTCATTATAATATCATTAAATTCAGTGTTGCTTATCTAACATTTCTGTGTTTCATGTTCCATGACTTTTTTTTTTATTTTTGCTCATGCTCTATTAAGCACTAGCAAGTTGTGATCAATGTTATTGTCCACAGTAGTGCTTCTCATTTTATTGGGTGCTGAAACAATTAGGAATTGTGCTATAATGTGGATATCAATTAATGGTTGGGGTTGAGGGTCTTGTGAAAAAAATTAAAACAAACCAGTTAATCAGGCAAAGTAGATATTATCAAGACTATTAACAAAGGGACTAGATACTATTAAAATGTTTGAGAAGGACTCAACATCACTGAAACATAAGGTGGGAAGATGTTTAAATGCAAAAGGAAGCTAATGTAAAACCACTAGAGAGTACAGGTGAGCATGGAGGAGGCCGTTTAATGTAATTAGACCATTAGTATATACTAACAGCCCCATAACTATGTTAGGCTTGTTTCTCCCACAGAGGGGAAGAAATAAGGACCCCGATTTTCTTATGGATTTCATTTAAAAAGATTGACCCAGAGTCTTTGATAAAGATGTTTTGGGGTAGAAATTTTATATCTCATAGTAGCCAAAACTTTAATTTTATAATTGCAGGTTTGCTAAAACAAATCTTGCGAAGATCATATATCTCTCCACTCTGAAGACCCTTTCTACAGTCTAAGTCAGCTGAGGTGATCTTGAAGTCCATCTCAATTAGTCAATATTTTAATAATTTTCTAGGTATTGTTTTTTGATCTCTAAACCACACTAAATGATAGGACATAATGTGTGCCAAGTTCAAGATTCCACTATGGAAAATAGGGTCATGGTAAAACATTATTATTATAGCTTGTTTTAATTTTATCCTTCATATTTCTAACAAATAAAATGTATCATTCCTTTTTTAGCAATTGAATAAAATAGTCATGTTGATGAGAGTACAAAAATATATTTTAATGCTACACATAGTTATTACCTGATAAAGTCAATTTCTTATATAATCAGGTAAACCAGAGCAAATGTTCCAGAACCATAAAAAATTCATTAAAGTTAGAATAATAACATTCTAAAAACTCTTTTACAGATTGAATTTTCCTCAGAACATTATTATAAACTAATTTTCTTAATTACAATAGAATGGAGAACCACTTTCTTTTTTAAAGTAGTTGATAGACTTTCAAAATATTTTTGTCATCTATGTGGACAGTGGCTTTTATTCTATTAAATTAATGTGGTAATTTAAAGTGTTCTTATTGTAATAATTAATATTCTGACATGAAATTCATTAACATATTTGTATTGAAAATAATGTGGTTTTAAATTTACTCAAAATAAAATGAAAAACAAATCCCAGAACTCTAAAAGCATTTAATAGTACCATACAGAAAAGGTCAAAAATACAAGTAATTCAAACTAATGATGATTAATTAATAGGATTAGGAAGCTTTGCTTCCTTTTCATAACAAGCTAGAGAGCTAAGAACAGAGGTTGTTTGTTTGTTTGTTTGTTTTTGAGACTAGCTTTTCATGTGGAGAGAAGTTTTTAATCTGTTCAAAGCTTAATCTACATTTTGGGATTCAGACAAACCATCCTAATTTAATGTGAAATTATTGAAATAGTGTTTTCTGAAATTGTTTCATTAGTAAAGGATAACAGTAATGTACAGGTATGTGGTTACTTTTAAAACTTAGCTTACTCATCTCATTTAGGAAGCAGAACTAATGCTAAATAAAGCAAAGATTATTCAATCACAGTAACCCCTCCATCCTCCCTTTATTAATCAGAATCAGCTTCTCAGACAAGCCCTTGAGTGGGGCAAAGTTCGTCTTTCCCATAAATTCATTTGAATACATAGTTGTATCATGTTTGCTTTCAGTTTTCAATATAGATAACATGAAGTGTGCAAAGACTGAAGACCTAATGGGAAAACTGTACAACACATTTTCATAAAATTTCATTTTCTTTTCATTACAGGAGTAGCACATATAATATTATTATGCTATTTTACTTATTTTACTGCCTAACTCTCATCATTTCCTTTTAGTTGTTTCCTTTGATTTTTTTGTTAACATGAAGCATACCATTAGAAACACAAGGTTAAAGAGAGGATATTGGGAGTAAATATTAGCAAATACATGATATATGTATTCCAAAAGTTCGTAATGAAACCCATGTTTTCTACGATGAATGTGTGCTATTCTTTTTTTTTTTCTTACTTATATTTTTTTACAGTTCAGTTGTTGCTCCCCTCTGGGTCCACCCTCCCACAGTTCCTCATGCTATTCCTCCTCCCCCTGTCTCCAACAAGATGTCACCAACCCTACCCCTCCAGCCCTCCCCACACCCTGTATCCTCAAGTCTCTCCAGGGTTAGGTGCATCATCTCTGACTGAGTCCAGACCCGGCAGTCCTCTGCTGTATATGTGTTGGGGGCCTCATATCAGCTAGTTTATATTGCCTGGTTGGTGGCTCAGTGTCTGAGAGATCTCTGGGGTCCAGGTTTGTTGAGACTGCTGGTCATCCTATGGAGTTGCCTTCCTCCTCAGCTTCTTCCAGACTTTCCCCAATTCAACCACAGGGGTCCCCGACTTCTGTCCATTAGTTGGGTGTAAGTATCTGCATCTGGCTCTTTCAGCTGCTTGTTGGGAAGTCATGATAGGTCCCTGTGTTTAAGCACACCATAGCTGAAGTGTCAGGCCTTAGAGCTATTCTTAATTTTAAAAAATGTAATGTCAATCTTCATTCTTTTATATTAAACTGATTTACAAAATTGAAAAGTTTTGGAAACACTGCTTTTTACTAAAAATTCTTGCTAAAATTAATTTTAATTTTTTTAAAAGAAATTATAGTTCTTAACCAATTTTCTATAATTTTTAAGAATCTCATTTATGTCTACCATAGTGAAACATAGCTACAATTTCACTAAGATTGATACTAAAATGACTCCTATTCCAAAAAAACATTTTTTCACCAATAAAATTGTTACTTTACCAAGAGGAAAAACAGCCTCTCTCTTTCTCTTTCTCTCTCTCTCTCTCTCTCTCTCTCTCTCTCTTTCTCAGAAAATATGAAAGTTCATCTAATGGAAGTCGTAAAGAGAAAGTGGGCTATTAAGTTATTTGATCTGTTCGTCTATCAATCAGCTCTCTTCTATTCGCATTGCCTGCTGCCATGAAATCTATACTCCACATGAGATATTAGACAAATTATTAGCTCAGATGTAATTCTGCTTACAGAGGTTTACTTACAAACTTATCGATTTTCTTCATTAAAGACTTCTACTCTATGCTCTTTGACTACATATTAGAGAGATCTAGAATTTTTTCTTATATTAAGGAAGGAAAAAGAATTCAAGATTGATTTATTTCCCCCACTTGACTTATATCTTCTGTAATTGCAAACTCCATGGGACATAATCAGTCACAATCATCTGCTACTAACTAAGCATTCATGGTCACTGGCTGACATGGCATTGAATATAACATCATATTGTTGCTCTAAGTGTTCATATCATCATGTGAAATAATTGAAATCATCATAAAAATAAATTTACAATGAACATATAACTCACCTGTTTAGTCTACAAGAGATTGATTTGTTGTGCAGTTACTGGCTATAATGTCTTTGAGAGAGTAGACCTTCATTTCAAATAAAGAAAGCTCTTATCCAAGGACTTTAAGGCATATCTTTATAGTGGAAGTCTATATTAATAGAATAGGATGATGCCAAGCATTTAAAATCAGAGAAGTTTGGGAGAAAAATACAGATATATTAATTTAGAATATACTGCAGGTCCATGGGTTTTGAAGGTTTAAAGTTCCATAGATATAAATCATTTAATCAGGTGATGTGATTTTAGTTTCCTTGTCTTTTGGCTACCTACTCATTCAAAACCATTCTCCCAAGCTCACTGGCTTTATTATGGGCCCCATATGATTCTTCAAATGTTTCTGTTATAATCTGTTAGGCATTAGAAACATTTTTTTAGAATTCTTCAACTCTTTATTCTTTTCTACATTCATGTTTACAGCTGAATATTTGAAAGCGAATATTATCTTTATCCTTAAGTTCCTTAAGGTATTCCAAGATTTGTTTGTGAACCAAAAAATAACTACAAGGTAATCAGATAGTGTTTGTACTGGAATTTTAATGAAAAGTGATCACCCAGTAGCCAAGGCCCTTTTCATCTTTTCAGGTTACAAGTGTAATGTATCAGTGGTCCTTCATAAGCAGTTCAGGTGACTTCTGTTGGAATTTAAAACTATCTGCTTCTGTTGGCTATCTGAGATGATAGACCCATGATAATGACACTTTTGTTAGCAGGTACTTCAAAGCAAAAAAAAAAAAACCCTCTGGAAAGTCTGAAATAGATATAAGCATATCTCTGCTGACATTTTAAAAGACAATTATTGTCAATAATATAGCACTTCAAGTTCAATACAAGTTTGCCTTACATTGATGAGAGAGAGAGAGAGAGAGAGAGAGAGAGAGAGAGAGAAAATCTGTTGCTGTGAAATATTAGAATCATTGATCTTTTAAACAACATGTTTAAATTTCCCTGCCTGGATTCCTTGCAGATGGAACGGTAGAGAAGGAGCTAGAGCAGTTGAGAGGGTAACTGTTTCGTGGGGGTGCCAGTTGCTTTTGTTTATTTTCTGACTGACCTGGCACAGCGTAGGCGGAGGAAATGCTTGTTTCCTGACATTGGACCAGTGATGTATGGCCTGACCTTCAAAATGAGGAACATCTTCTCTGTGGGTGAGAGTATAGCCGTGCAAATGCTTTTATCCCATATTGCTTGGCAGTTTGCAACCAGCTCCAACAAAAAGTATTCACCCTGCTGAGTTCGCTGAAGCTTGTATATTGGTTTTAGTTTGAACATTTTGGCAAATTAAGGGCTGAGTGAAACCATAAAATTGATTTTATTTACAACAAAGCCTTGTGGTGTCTGCTGGTTGCTCTCACATTTCTCTTAGATTTTGAAGTTGTTTCTGCAGGTGGTTGATCTAACTTTATATTGAATTTGCATCTGTTTCAGAATTATCCTTCCCCTGGGATTCCCCTTAATTGTTATTGTGCATGTCTTGCTTTCCCTTTAGTCTGCCTGTTTTGAGAGCAGTGGACATATACCTTCTATCTCCCTCAGTATCAACGGCCACAAAAAAAAAAAAAAATTATATGGAGTGAACAGACTATATGGTTTATCTTTGTTCTTCAACTATTATAGCTTTTGTGGAAACTTCCTTTTCAAATATTGTGAAACAAGGATAGCATAGCAATGCATATTTAATAGTTCATTGTACAATTGTTCAATATCATTATAACATTTGAAAGCATTTTCTTTCTGAAAATGTTTTTGCCATTTTAACAGCAACTATAAAGATCCTAGAGATTCAATTCATTTTTTTTAGTTAGCAGCAATTGTAAGGAGATGAATGATTCACAAATCAAGAGACTTGGATTCTAGTCTTAATTTCAACAGCAGCTTGTATGATTTATAACATTTTTCTTAGTTTCTTTTATGACTTCAGTTCTTTTTGTTTAAAATGAAGAGTCTGTTGTGGATCAATGGTTCTTACCTTTGATATAGCCATTAAAATAATTTGGGCAACTATTGAAATATATGAGTAGCAGATATCTGTCATAGCATATACATATTTGAAATGTAATTGCTAGAGGGGAGATCCAGGCATTAGCGTAATTTGTAGTCCCCTGGGTTGTTTTAATGTACAACTAAGGTTAAGAGTAGAATAGGTGATTTCTTTACAGTTTACAATTGCATTACTCTAACATCTCAGAGGGTAATTTGTTTCTTTCTTAATTGGTTTGGGAAGGGTTGCAATATGTAGTCCTGGCTGGCCTAGAACTTATTATGTAGAGCAGGCTAACCTTGAACTCAAAGAGATCAGTCTGACTCTGTCTCTAGACTCCTGGGACTAAATTTGTGTGATTCCATGTCCAACATGTCCAAAGTCTTTTGGTTGTAGTATTTGATACCTTTGGAAATAAGAATATTCATAGAGTCTGTAAGATTTGAATCAGTTCACATAGGGTTTTATTCCTATTAATTTATTTATTCACTTTAAATCTGATAGCAGCCCTGACTCTGTCCTCCTCTCCTAGTCCCACCCTTACACATCCCTTCTACCATTAACCTCTCCCCTTCTCCTCAGAGAAAAGGAGGGCCCCCTGTGTTCTATCAACCCTGGGGCATCAAGTCAGAGCAGAACTAAATGTATCATCTCCCTCTGATGCCTAACCAGACAGTCCAGCTAGGAGAAAGTGGATCCAATGGCAGGGAACAGAGTCGGAGACTCCCCCCAACCCCCTGAACCAATTGTTAAGGAACCCATATGAAGATTGCACATCTGCTACAAATTTGTAGGTATTCTAGGTCCAGTCCCTGCATGTTCTTTGGTTGTTGGTTCATTCTCTGTGAGCTGCCATAGGTCCAGGTTAATTGACTCTGTGGTCTTCTAATGGTGTCCTTGAACCTTACTGATCAGTCCTATCCCCTATTCTTCCACAAGACTCCCTGAACTCTGCCTGATGTTTGATTGTGGGACTCTGCATCTATTTTCAAGTGCTGCTGGTTGAAGTCTCTTTGGAGAAAGTTATATTCTAAGCTCGTGTCTGCAAGCATTGCAGAGTATCATTAAAAGTGTCAGGGGCTGGATCTATCCCATAGAATGAGTCTAGAGTTGGGCCAAGCATTGATTGGCCATTTCCTCAATCTCTACCCCAACTATATCCATACATATCTTATAGGTGAAACAAATCTTGGGTCAAAGGTTTTATTGGTGTGTTCATACCTACTTCCATTAAACACCACCAAACCAAATAATCCAATTTAAAAAAAAATGGGTACAGGGCAAAACAGAACATTTTCAACAAGTAAATATCTAACAACTAAGAAGTACTTAAATAAATGTTCAATGCCCTTAGTCATTAGGTAAATGCAAATCAAAACAACCCTGAGATTCCACCTCACACCAGTCAGAATGGCTAAGATCAAATATTCAAGTGACAGCATACACAGTCAAGAATGTGGAGCAAGGCGAACACTCCCTCCATTGCTGGTGGGAGTGCAAACTTGTACAAGCACTTTTGAAAATCTATTTCATAGTTTCTGAGACAATTGGGAATAGTTCACATTGTTTTACCACAAACAGTCAATACCAAGAATGTTTTACATAATTTATTTTTCATACTACCATTCACTACTATTGTGCCCAATGATGTCAATTGTACAAATCCAAATTCCCCTTCTATTCAGGTGTTTCTTATTCAAAAGGGGGTACTAGAATTTCATATTGTTAAAAACATTTTAAGTGACTGCCACTCCTCATGCAAATCCATTTACCTGGTGTCCTGAATACAAGTACCTGCAGAGTGGTCATTTTCAAATGCTTCCCTAAATGATTAATATAAATAAGGCCTTAAATCTCCTAATTTACTATGATATGGTTTGAATTTTTCTTCACTCGTGCTAAATCACTGCTATAGATAACTTTAGTAATGGATGATAAAATAGGGCCCAGTATAGTGAATTTTTGAGTTTTCCTTAGAAAAGCAGCTAAGAGAGAAATATAGAGGAGCCATCTAGTGGTTATACATATAGACCTGTCTTGTCCTCACGTTTGTCCTTGTACTATTTATTAGAATATAGATTTAATTACATATGTAATTAAGTATAATATGTACCATAAATATATATGTATATAGATTTATTTCCTATCCAAAAATATGTTAATCGGCAGCCCTGCACAGCCGTGATGTGTCCTGACTCGACAGATGTCCGCTTTAGGTATCATAGATGAATCTAAAGTATGCCCGAGGACTTCAGGAGCCATGGGGACCACACAGTGAAGCAGAGATACCTTCATTCAGACCCAGCAACTCCATGCAGCCATGACTGACACCTTCCTGGAACACATGTGCCTTCTGGACACTGACTCTGCGCCCATGATGGCCCACAACACTGGCATCATTTGTATCATTGGCCATGCTTCCGGATCTGTGGAGATGCTGAAGGAGATGATTAAGTCTAGAATGAATGTGGTTCTGCTGAATTTCTCTCATGTAACAAATGAGTACCATGCAGAGTCCATCAAGAATGTCCATGCAGCTACAGAAAGTTTTGCATCTGATTCCATTTTCTACAGTCCCATTGCTGTGGCTCTGGATACAAAAGAACCTGAGATCTGAACTGGACTCATCAAGAGCAGTGGCACTGAAAAGGTGAAGCTGAAGAAGGGAGCCACCCTGAAGATCAACCTGGACAACATCTACATGGAGAAGTGTGATGAGAGCATCCTGTGGCTGGACTATAAGAACATCTGCAAGGTGGTGGAGGTGGGCAGCAAGATCTACATGGATGCTGGGCTCATCTCACTGCAGGTGAAGGAGAAAGATGCTGACTATCTGATGACAGAGGTGGAGAATAGTGGCTCCTTGGGCAGCAAGAAGGGTATGAACCTGCCCGGAGCTGCTGCGTACCTCCCTGCCGTGTCAGAAAAGGACACCCAGGACCTGAAGTGTGGGGTGGAACAGGATGTGGACAGTATTTGCATCTTTCATCTGCAAGGCAGCAGAGATATTTGAAGTTAGGTAGGTCCTGGGAGAGAAGGGCAAAAACATCAAGATTATCAGTAAAATAGAGAGCTATGAAGGTGTCTGCAGACTTGAGGAGATTTTGGAGGCCAGTGATGGGATCATGGTGGCTCGTGGTGACCTGGGCATTGAGATTCCTGCAAAGAAAGTCTGGCTCAGAAGGTGATGATTGGATAATGCAACTGAGCTGTGAAGCCTGTCATTTGTGCCACACAGATGCTGGAGAGCATGATCAAGAATGGAGATGTGGTCATTGTGCTGACTGGGTGGTGCCCTGGCAGACTCTCCAAGCCTGTTGCTATAGTGCCCACCTGAATGTCAATAAACAGCATCTGAAGAAAAAAATGTTAATCGTTAATGGGCATGTATTGAAGCTATCAGAGTTGCCAAATCTGCTCAATTTTTCCCCTTATCATCTCTTTATTTTTACTGTATTTTAAAAATAGTTATTCTTTGTCTTATTTTTAAAGCATAAATGACCACACATAAACATGTATACAGTTACATATGGCATTATCATCTACAATTTTATTGTGGTGCATTATAGCTATTCTGAGTTATATGCAACCTACAGGCCATTCGTTGGGGCATACTGTTTTAATCATTCCTTCAAAAATGATTTAACATTATTCTGTTACTGGTATTATATGATGTTACTCTTAGCTTTTTAGAGTTGCTTTCTTTATAATTGTGCATGTGCATTTGTGTCTGAATGTTGGATACATACAGGCATCTGTGGAGGGCAAAGAATTTGGTTTACTTGGAGCTCAAGTTACAAGCAATTGTGAGCCACTTGGAATGGGTGCTAGTACTGAACATGAATCCTCAAAATCAGTATACAGTCTTTTTTCTTTTCTTTTCTTATTTTTTTTTGATAAAGCAAACTTCCTACAATATATTCTTGTCATAATTTCCCCATCCCCACCTCTCCCCAGATCCTCCCCATCTCCTCATCAACCCAACTCCATTCCCTTTCTCTTTTAAAAATGTTCAGGCAAACAAAACAGGAAATGTAACACACACACATACACACACAATAAAAGCACAAAATCTGAAGCCATAATATACAAGCAAAAGACCAGTAGGCCATAAAATGCCAAAAAAAAAAAAAACCCAATCTGAGACAACAAGTTTATAATAATAACATCACTGAGTTCTTTCTCTGTGGGCCATCTACTTCAGGCCATAAGGCCTACCCTTAACTATGGTTAATGTACTCAGTGAGATTTAATTGAAGAAAATTAATTGTTCTTTTGAGATCAGATATAAATTTCATATAGCTTCTTGATTAATACAGAGCTTTAAGAATAAAAAATATTCACCAGCATGATATTGATGTAAAATCAGACACACTGAACAATGAAATTGAAGACTCAGAAGCAAGTTCTCACATTTATAAACAACTGATTTTCTTTACTTTTCTATTTTATTTTTACAAATAAATCAAAAAAATATTTAAAAAGAGAACATCTTCAACAAGTGGTGTTGGTCACATTGGATGGCTATATGTAGAAGAATGCAAATAGATCTATATTTATTACCCTGCACAAAATCCAAGTCCAAACGGAAAAAGAACCTCAGCATAAAGCCAGATACCCTCAATGTGATCGAAGAGAAATAAGGTATATCTTTGAATGTACTGGCATAGGAAAAGAGTTTCTGAATAGGACCCCAACAGTACAGGCACTAAGACCAAAAATTTATAAAATAGACCTCATAAAATTGAAAACCTTCTATATGATAGAGGACAGCACCAATAGAGCAAAGTAGCAGCAAACAGACTGGGGAAAGATTTTTACCAATTGCACATTTGATAGAGGGTAACAATCTAAAGTATATAGTAAACTGAAACAAAACATCAAAAAAGCAGCATATACTCTTAATCATTGAGATATTGCTGCATCTGCCTGTTCCTCTCATTTAAAAATATATGGACATACATGTGAGTAAGACATGATTTTGTCATAAAATGTGTGATTTTTTTTAATGTCATAAAGATATGCAAGTAACTATAACTTTGTTTAATTCAAATCAAATGACTTCTGGATTTAGATGCTAGAGAATTTTAGGGCTTTAAAGTAGTTCCTGCAATTAAAGAATAAAGATAAAGTGTGAAGGAATCACAGCCTAAGAAACATTGTCATTTTCATATGTTCTAAAGTTTTTAACAGACCATGAAAAATGATTAGAGCACTGTTAAAAATATAAATCACTTCCTTTACATTTACAAAGCTCTGATATTTATCCCTCAAATGAGTATCATTCTAAGTTCCTTCATATTGCTTTTATAATGCTATAAAAATGAGTTACACATTAGATTGGTAGTGTTGTCTGTAACACATAAAAAACCCTGTATATAGGAAGAAAGAATGCCTAAATATTCATTTATCTAGAGTGTATTTTAAGTTGAATATATTATCACTAAACAATACTCATAAAATTTGATATTTAAAATTAAATTATATTCTATGCTAACATTAATCTAGTCTTATACTGATTCATTCATCCGTCCTTTTCTGTCATAGGAATCACCCATTTGTATCTGACAGTACTATTCAAATGACTCTCATATTTTCTCCTCTAGTTTTACTTTTGACCCTAACTCCTACTCTTTTTAGACTTTTAAATGTCCTCTACACATCACTTGAAGATATTCTTCGAGCATCTCAGCATATTTCATGCAAAATTTATCTGTGTACTACTCTTTCTAAGTTTACTTCAATTAAATGTACTACACTTCCTCTGAAACACAAAAGAAACCAATTCAATTTAATATCTTCAGCATTTAATCCTTTCTTCCCCACTTTCTGTTGGTTTTATATCTAAATGCTATTGGGAATCACTTATTTGGAACAATTTATAATGAAGATTATGAAGGCAGCAAATATAAAAAGAAAAATGATCCCCAATGTTCTTGTTCCCTGCCCTAGAAAACATGCCTAGGCTAATAACCTCCCTGTCTATATTGGCTGAACTGTGAACATGATGAGATATCCTTTTTTGACTGGGTCACCATGTATAATAGACACAAACACAATTGTACCTGGGCTAATCAAGGTACTAATTGATTTTGTGTTAGTCCAAAAGACAGATATCCAGGGTAGTTCTGATAAAATAATGTGCAAGAACCTAAAGTAGGATTTTGGCCATTTCAGAGGAAAGAAATTTCCATCTAAGAGTCATATATAAACTTTAGGCAGAAGTGATTATATTGTAAGAGGGCCTTTATGAAGGATATGTGGCCATAAATTTCACTGGTCTCTGGGATTGGTCCCTAGCAGACAAATAGCAAGAATACAAAGACCTATAACCACAACTAAATAAATATTGCCGCCCATTGGACACAAACTTTGTGATGAACCAAGATCCACAGATGAAAGTAGCCCAAAAGTGCTATAGATCAGCCATATAAGACTGAAAACATTGCACTTAAGTAATATTGATGGTGTCATAGAAGTCAGACATCTCAAACCAGACCAATGACACATTGCAATTAACACTTGCTAGTGAAGATGTCTGGACAGAGGGATATACTGTGGGTCACACTGTGACACACTACAACTTCCATGATAAGATGTTTGCTATACTGTGGGGTTTGTTGTTGTTATTATTGTTAATGTTTTCTTGTACCTTTTTTTTTTGAGGGAAAGTTGCAAGGGTGAATGAAGGTGAATATGAGGGTAAAGGAAGATGAGTGGGACTGGGATGCATGATTTGAAACTCACAAAGTATCAATAAAATATTTTATAAAGTGCTATAGAACAGCCATATAAAACTGAGAGCAGCAAAGTATGCCTGTGCCTGCATACCAATATTCATAGAAAGTGAAATTAGAAAAATAGGGTTTTTCTAGTCACCATACATGTTATTGGTATGCAGCAGTAGATAACATTATGCAATTTGTTTTTGATTTGGATTAATGTAGTAACTTGGAAACAACACTCTCACATCTTACCCATCTCTGACAAATTTTTATGTTGGAGGCTTGGTTATATTTCTTAAAATGTTAGACTTTCTAAAGTGTTATCTCAGTAAAGTAGGGCTTTTGTCTTGTTCAAAATCTTAGAAGAAGGCTAGCACATAACAAACACCATACAATAATATTATATAACAGAAAGGTACTACTATATTTTATATATGTTAGACATATATCTTAGACCCAAACATATCTGTGGGTCCCCTACAGAGGTACTTCTCTGATGGAGGAAGAAGAAGAAGATGAAGACGAAGACGAAGACGAAGAAGAAGATGAAGACGAAGAAGAAGAAGAGAAGAGAAAAGGAAGACGAACAGGAGGAGGAGGAAGAGGAAAAGCAGGAGGGGGAAGAGGAAGAGGAGGGGGAGGAGGAGGAAGAGGAGGAGAAGAGTAGTCAAAGACAAAGACAAAGACGAAGACGAAGAAGAAGAAAAAGAAGACAGCTTTATAATAACGAACTTTGACATTTAGCCTTTAGAGTTTTAAAAAGCACTAGGTGCAAATTTTAACACATAACATTTTGTCACTGAAGACTGTATGATCTCACTAATCCCTAATATTTCATATATTAAACATGAACATGGTTAAGGATTTCACTCAGTAATACATGGCTGTGGGCTTAGTTCTCAGCACATAAAGGTTAAGTTGTTTTCTAATCATTCAAGTTCTTTTTGAATATTAAATAAAAAATGCATTTCACCTATCTCACCATGACTGGCATATGCAATAAATCAACAAATTTAGTTATGATTACAGTACATGATACTCACTTCTTTTGCCATTTTCTTCCTGTTCTCCAGTTGTGTATAGCAGACATCCTCATACTTCCTGCTTTTCCCTCAAGGTAAAAAATAAAATACACTAATCTTTATTCAGTCTCTAGTTATAAATAACCCTGCTTACAAATTTGTTTACAAGTTTGATTATCTTTGAAATGGGACTCATTGTAATATATATATAGCTCTCCATTCTGTATTGACCCTAAATCCACATAAAATACTTACAGAAATTTTGGCAGAAATTTTATTAATAAGATCACTTTCTAAAAGTACAATATGATAGATACTGTATACAGTATTTCAAAAACCTATGAATTTTGTTCTCTATTAATGTTTTCTGTAGTTTTAGTAGTTTGTTTTTCCTGAAAAGAAAAATGTGCTTTTATTGATGTTGCTATCTGACTACACGTTTCTTCTTTCACTTAGCTATAGATTGAAACAATTTGCATTTGCTTTCCCATTCTGAACTTGTTCTTTACCCTTTATTACTATTTAGTGCATCATTTTTATTTTATGCATTCCTGCTGTATTTATAAACTTATTTTTGAAACTAGGAAAATATAGGAAACACTGGAGTGTGTGTGTGTGTGTGTGTGTGTGTGTGTGTTTTCTATTTCACTGTCATTTATGTGAGTATATAAGTGTGAGTTTATACAGGGTCAATATACAAAAACTAGTAAGAAAGGTTTTAAAATTTTGAACAATACAACTTATAAATGAATATAACATAGGTGCAATAAGGAAAAGAATATAATATATAAACAAGCTGCTTGTTTAATAATCCACCAGTAGCACTGCCACTGACTTTTATATGACTATTTAGTTGGTATATCCCCCAAGCAATTGACTTCATGTGCTAACAGTCTATATTTTAATGAACTGACATTGATATTAAAGCTGGTGATCTCTTCATTTCTGAAGTATGATTGAGTCTATGTTATAGGTAGCCAACTTTCAAAATCCAAATTCAGTTTGAAAATCAAATGCCATGTCATCCTCTTTGTCTCACTATGTAAGATTTTTTCTAATGATTCATTTCAGCAGTATCAAACAATTATAGTTATTAATGAAATTATTGGTCAAATAATTTGACACCATCAGTTTAGTACAATAGTTGACTATGATATTAGGAATTTTTCTGCTGCTCTTGTTATTATATTCTAATAAAACATGCTTCAGTATACACAATACTTTATTATGGGAAAATAATCAGAAGTCCTAAGTGAAAGATACTACTTGTAAATATAATTATAATTCAAGATATTTAAACATTAATTCATTTTGCAGTTTTCTAAGTAAATAAATTGTGATTGACTTTATTGAGCAAGGATATTATAAATATTTGCACAGTCACACACCTTTCTCTTGGTTTGGGGGATGACCCTGCTCTCAGATCTTAAGCATGAAGAGAGTGCTCTCTCCATTTCACTTGAAAATGATGTCTTATATTCCAACCATCACTAACATGTATAAAAATTAATTAAAAAGATATATACTGTATATCAAATAAACAAACACCATAACACTTTGGCATTTTATCATTTTATTCCTTCTTTACCTTAATTTTTCCAGTTCAAGGTCACAGCTGTAATATTTTGTATACCAATAAGAATGAAATGTATGTTGTACTGATATTATTAAATTTGTATTCAGCAAAATAAAACTATTGCTTGCAGTAAGGGGTGAGAACTTGCCTTTTACCTCAAGCCAAATTCATTTGAAATTCATGCTCACAACCCAGAGAAAAACAGGGTTTTTATGAGGTTCCAACAAGTAATATATCTGCATGATGGGTTGTAACATGGAACTAACAAATGAAAATGTCAGTTTGCAGTAACTGTCAAAACCAGCATAACTTAATTTAGATTTGCTGCTTGTTTAATATACCACCAGTAGCACTACTGGACAGAGTTCTGTCTGTGCTAAAGAAAAGGGAAATTTCTTACACTTAACATAGGTTTATAGGCATCCTGGGCTCTGCTAGTGGGAAAACCATTAATAAAATATAACAGCTAATCACTATACATCCACAAATGTTGACAATATTTTAAGTCTATGAAATATCAGAAACCTTGATCTAAGTATATCTTAATAGATTAAAGTTGGACCCCGGTGTGTACTTAGTTATAAATCAGTGTCCTTCATTTTGTGTGTTGTACATGGTATTCTCAAAACATACAAATTTAAAAATAATTTTATTAATGTATATTGTGCAAGTGTCAATTGGATATTGCTAATCTAAAATAAGGTTTTATCTAAGCTTCTTGTTAAAAAGGAAAGGACAGTGACTACTAGTTTTTTAAAATACTAATTTTCCTTCATAGACATCACCTCTGGCTTCATCTTTTGAGGTTTTTAGCTACTGTGAAATGAATGTATTAGACTGCCTATAGATAATGACACTTAAGGACAATATATACACTAAGTCAATTACATTATAAGCTAAGCTAGAGACACAGATGCTCTGAAAAGGTAGGGAAGAAGATGATAAGAATAGGGTGGGAAAAACACATTGTAAGTGGAGAAAATAATTGTGGTGTTTTAATTGCATAGAGTAATTTGATTGTAAGTTTCAAAGACAAGCTGAGAAAGAATGTAATCAATTCTCCACATGTTGGCACAATAGAAATTTATGGGGAAACTGTGGGAGAAAGAATATGAAAACAGCTGAATGAAATCAGTCACTATGATGTGGAGCCTTCCTTCTTGTTGAGAATGAAAATGAGTGTAAATGCAGTGCACCAGCTTTGGCAGCAAGCTGTATTTCCTCAGTATGGCAGATCTCTTTTGCTCCTGACTATCCAGTAAAGATCTACACACCTGTTTCATGAATTCTCAAGCTGAATGATGATTACAGAGTTTATAAATGGTCTTTCTTTGTTCTTGGTTAATGTTTTCTCATATGTGGGAAAAGATAGTTTATCCAACTATCTAAATATCACTTGAAATTGCTATACCATGCAATGATTATTGAAAGAAATGAGAAATAGGTTTTATTTGAAGATTATAGTTAATGTTTTAACAACTTTAATTAATTTCCCATACTTTATATTTTGTCTTACCTCAACATCAATTCATTATTAAAAAAACAGTTCCACAGGCCTGGAACATAGATATACTGTTTTTATTTCATTGTATTTCATTACTTTCAATCAAATTTACAATAGTGTAATTTCTTTCCCATACTACTTTAAAGCCTGCTCTTGGCTTACTGTTTAATGAATCCCATGAAAATTGGGGAATAACTCTCTCCTCCCATCAAAAACAAAACAGCTCCTATTATAATTTAGTTATCCTAATACTTTAATTTCTTCTTGGCCTTGATAAATCATGAAGATCTAATTTAAACACCCACTGTGTTTGGGAGAACAGAAACATCATTAAGTGATATATTCCGTGACTCACAGTTAGTTATCATGAATTTAAAGATTCCTGTAATAATCAGTAGATATGTTTGTAGGTACTAATCAGCTCTAGAGGGTAGATGTTTGGATGGGCAATCTGGAGAACAAAATGTCAAAGATATCAATGGTCCATGTGGTTTTCTTCAGTAGCAGATGTATTCAACAATATATATAATAGAGAAATGTCAAAATTAATTACATTGTTTTATAAATTAATTATTTTATTTATTTACATGTCAAATTGTGCCCCTGCCAGTCCCTCCTCTCAGAATTCTTCAACCTATCCCCCTCCACTGTGCCTCTGAGAGGGTGTTCCTTTGCTCCTGCATCCCCCCTTCCCTAAAGCATCAAGTCTGCAGGATTAGATGCATCCTCTTCCACTGACACCAGTCAAGGTAATCCTCTGCTAAATGTGTGCCAGAGAGTTGGGGGCACTTCAGACCAGCCTGTGTATGGTCTTAGCTCCCAGGGGTCCAGTTTAGTTGAAACTGTTGTTCATCCTATATAGTTGCCATTCCATTCAGTTCCTTCAATCCTTCCTTTACCTCTTCCATAGTGGTCATCAACTTCTGTCCATTCCTTGAGTTTGAGTATCTGCATCTGTCTCAGTCAGCTGCTAGTAGAGCCACTCAGAGGACAGCCAGGCTAGGTTCGTTTCTGCAAGCACAACATAGTATAAGTAATAGTTTCAGGGTTTGTGCCTGTCCATGGGCTAGATCCCAAGTTAGGCCTTTTGTTGGATGGCCTTTCCTTCAGTCACTATTCAATATAGTACTTGAAGTTCTAGCTAGAACAATTAGACAACAAAAGGAGGTCAAAGATATACAAATTGGAAAGGAAGAAGTCAATGTATCTCTATTTGCAGATGATATGATAGTATACATAAGCGACCCCCAAAATTCTACCAGAGAACTCCTATAGCTGATAAACAACTTCAGCAATATGACTGGATATAAAATTAACTCAAACCAGTCAGTAGCTTTTCTTTATACAAACTGAATTGCTTTTTAAAATAGACATTACATTTTACATAAATTAAGTACAAATGATATTGATTTGCTAATAATAAAATGACAAATTATAGACAAAAGTAAAAATGAGTGATCATTTGATATAAAAATTGTGAAAATAGTGTTTTAAAACAACTTAACCTAAACACTTAAAATAAAACAGCAAAATAAGTTTATTATTATACACTTTTTAAAATTAGAAATCTGTTAGGCAAAGGACACTTTCAATAGAATGAAAAGTGACAAGCAACACAAAAAAGATACAAGTGACTGCTCATGGTAGTGACAATGTGGAGCAAGCAGAGCATTCTTACATTGCTGGAAAGAGTACAAGCCTGTATAGCTACTGTTGAATGCAATAGTGTAGTTTTTAAGAAATATGAGTATTGATTACTTCAAGACCCAGCTATACCATTATTGAGCATATACACAAAGGATACTCCATCCTACACAAGGACACTTGTTCCATTATATTCATAGAACCTTTCTTCATAATAGCCAGTCACTGGAAACAACTTAGATGTCCTTCAACCAAAGAATGAATAAGAAAATGTGGTATATTTATGGAAAGGATTGTCACTCAACTGTTACAAAAATAACATCATGAAATTTGCGGTCAAACGGATGCATTTAGAAAAAAATCATCCTAAGTGAGGTAACCCAGAACAAAAATGACAAACATTTATTTACTCACTTTTAAGTGGATATTGGCTGTTAAGTACATGATGATCATGCTACAATCCACAGACCCAGAAAGGGTGAGTAACACAGAGTGCTGTCTCTAAGAGGGATGCTTGGATCTACCTGGGAAGGAGAAATAGAATAAATTACATGTGTGGAATCAGTTTTTGGTGCAAGATGGAGGAAGAGAATATAATAAGAGATGGTTGTAATAGGTTGGGCAGTTCGTGGATGATGTGGAAACCTAGTACAGTAGAAACTCCCAGGATTCTATAAAGGTGGCCCTCTTGAGGACTCCTAGTAATGGAGGATATGATGCCAGAAAAAATCATCTTTTAATCCAGCAACTTCCAGTAGTGAGACTGGAATACCAATCCAGCCACAAAACATTTGACCTATAATTTGTCCAGCCAGCAAGTTGTGCAGAACTTGTGGGAATGACCAACCAAAGTCTAGTCTGATTTAAGTCCCATTCCACAAACTAGAGCCCATGCCCAATACTGTCTGAATGACTAGGAAATGGAGGCTGGACAACACAGAGAACTAGGATAAAAGCAATCAATAACATGATTATTAGACATATTGTATTATATTCATAGATTGGTGCCTAGCCCAACTGTCATCAGAGAAGCTTCCTCTTATAACTGCTAGGAGCAGATGCAAAGAGATATGCAGCCAAAAATTAGGTGGAGAGAGAACCCAAATTTGAGATCTACATTTGATCCCTTTCCTTCCTGGTTGGGGAACCACGTGGAAAACTAGAAGAAAAAATTGTACTAGGCAGAAGGGTGAAGGATGCCAGGAGAACAGTGCCCACAGAATCAACTAAGCAGGGCTCATATGGGGCTCACAGAGACTGAAATAGCAATTATGGAGCTTGCATGGGTCTGTGCTACATCCTCTGCAAATGTGTTATGTTCTTTTACTTGATGCTTTGGGGGAATTCCTAACCATGGTAGTGAAGGTGTTCCCTTATCTTTTGCCTACTCTTAGGACCATTTTCGTTCTCCTGGGATGCCACGTGAAACATTGATATGAAAGTTTGTGCCTAGTCTTATAACATCTTGTTATACAGTGTTGCTTTGAAATCACTGGGTGGCCTGCTCTTTTCTGAAGGGTAGTGGAGGAAAAGTGAGTGCATCCTCGGATCCAGAGAAGAGTAGAGAAGCAGGGGAATATTGGAGGAGTTGAGGGAGTGGAAAATGTGTTCAATGTGTGTTTGAGAAAAGAATTACAGGAGAGAGAGAGAGAGAGAGAGAGAGAGAGAGAGAGAGAGAGAGAGAGAGAGAGA